>MU730423.1:191845-237769 GCA_026770625.1 Nicotiana glauca
ATATATATATATATAGATATATATATATATATATATATATAGATATTCTACATAATCTCACTTGGGATATATCTTTTGTCTTAATTTACCTCTCGCCACTAGCTCTTAATGTATCAAGTGTCCATTCACACTTATTTATCAATAACATCCTGGCCGAAAACTTTTACTGCCTCTCCCCAGTGTTGTGCTTGCATAATGTTCTGGAGTCGCAACATATCTGTAGGAACTGAGTAAATGCAACATCATTCCTTTATCCTTTTTACCACATTCTTCCTCTACCATTTTATAGATACCTGAACCGCTTAACTCCGACTTAATACCATATTCTCCCCTTTAGGGGAGTACTAAGATTTAGTACTACGACGATCTACCTATAGATGTTTTACCTCTTCATCTTTGGAGCCTTTTCACATTATCAATGAACCTTAATCGCCTTATAGTAACCTTCTGTACCAGGGATAACTAAATTTCTTATGCATGAAGGTGACACCTAGTGTAACTGGCACACTTAGTCCCTTAAGATTAACTCTCCTCAGAGTTCTTGCTTTAGGTAAGCGACTTCCTAAATGACCTTTAAAGGTTATTCAGCTATTGTATATTATATTATTGTTGGAGCACGATCTCTGAAATTTTCACGATGTCGACCATTATCAAATCCCCCGGTCCCTAATTCATGTTCGGTTTTATCATGTTTACTAGACCATACTAATTTCTGTTACTATAGGGGGTCTAACTTAGCCTTCGGGTAATCGCGTTGGAATCACCAACTCATATCTCAAAATAAGGATATGACCTTTGGCCTATACTCTGTTGTCTCAAGGTATGTCACCTCTTGTCTTTTCCTTCACTTGACTATAGACTTTGTCATTCTGTCATAAGTTGATTTACCATTATCATCCATTTATCACATCTTACTCATAATGCTTCAATTGCTCTCTTCTTATTCTCCGGCTAATATTTCTGTCTATCACTTTATTCTGATAACTTCAACAAAACATTCTTTCACTTTTAGATCCCCTTGATTTATCTCATTGGCTCTTTAGGTCACCTAGCATTCTCTCTTTACTAGGAACGGGAGCCATACAAAGTAAATATTTATCTCTTCTACGATTCCAGTGCCAATCTTCTAAATTTTTCCAGACATTCTAGTATTGATAACTAAATGTACTATTCTATATCGCACCATTGGGTGTCTTATAAGGAGAACTATTACCACCTTTGAAATATATATTTATCCTTCGAAAATGTTAGCTCATGATAATAATCCATCTACCATTTTGGGTTACTCTAGCCCCAATTGGATCTTGCTATCCCCTTCTTCTCGTAAACTATATCTGTCAACTCCCATAGGACATACTGAGATTGGCGTGGTCAGTTGTACATACCTCTGTTAGTGTTGAAGGTAACGCAAAATACATATATTTCTCTACTTAAATTGTAAAAACTCAAAACCTTCAGTAACTGGTACTTCGTAACCTTCGCCACCTTGCTCCTTTTACTTGTTGAAACTTGTATCTAACTTGTGATTCTCTTGTTGCTTTTTAAACCATATGGATGGATAGATATTCATGCCTTAGGCCGCCTTATCAAGAAACTTACGCGTCTTAGTACACACATAATTTACTGAAGACCTTACATTTACTCATCATAAGCATGATGCAAAATCGAGTTCCATTAACTCAACTCTTGCACAACAACATTTAATCTCTTACCAACTATCTATTTGGATGAGGTATCATTGTCTTACGAATAAAATAGAATTTAGAAGTTTGAATTCTTATAATTGAGCTCTACCATACGATCTAGAGTAAGGAGAGCCCTAAATTCCCTGCAGCCTCATGCTTATAAGTGTGGAGCACTACACACCTATAAACAAGACTCTACTAGACATGGCTTATAGACACCCTAGGACAGAACAGCTCTGATACCACTTTTGTCACGACCCAAACCGAAGGGCCATGACGGGAACCCAGTTCCTTACTCAACCGAGTACAGACATAACATATCTTTCTTATCATACTATCATGAGTAAATGAGCCAAAAAACCTTTCATGAAATAACAAGAATAAAACATAAGGGTATAATTAACATATGACAACCCAACATGATATACAAACTTATACATGTGACATATGGTTCTATAAGGCTGACATGACCATTTGTAAACTCAAATCATAGGCCGACAAGGCCAAACAAGTATCCATACACCTGACATCTGTCTACAAGCCTCTAAGAGTACATAAAATCATAAAGGTCGGGACAGGGCTCCGCCTAACCAATCAATACATATCCAAAGCATACTGACCAAATAGGAAACTCCGAAGCAAGTGGAGTGCACCAACACATCTGCTGAGCTTATAGCCTACTAGGAAGACTATCAGCCTATCAATCGGGACCTACGGGCATGAAACGCAGCATCTTCAGGCAAAAGAGATGTCACTACAAATAAAGTACCGAGTATGTAAGGCAGGAAAGCATAATCAAGAACATTAATGTAAAGAGAGATGGAGGAGATACAACATGTAACATATGAGTACCTCTGGGGGTTACTGACATGAAATGCATAATGCATATATATACATAAACTTTTAAAAACACATGCCTCTGTGGGCATCATCATCATCATATCATATCCGGCCTGAAAAAGGACTTGGTAAAAATGTACCAGGCCATCATAAGGCTCGGAAGAATCGTACCTGACCACGTGGAGCTCGGTAAACCAAACTGATCAGTGGTTGCACAATAGATGTCGTACCCGACCGACTATAGCGCGGCTTGGTAGAGTAAAATAGATACTATATATAATGCATGCTAGACTCATGGAATCACCTTTTAAACCTTTTGGAGTGACTTAAGAACATTATGGACATCCATGCCCTCAATATGAACCTTAGTAGGATTCAAGAGTCATACACACTTGCTTAGAATAATTATATAAGGAAAGAACAACATGGACAACCTTAGTTTCTAGGAGTATATGTGATATAAAGTAGTGTATTCATTTCACTTTAGATCATGAAAAAAGAAAAAAGGAAGTTCCTTAACATACCTTAAACCCGATGAGGCCTTAATCCCTTCCAAGCAACTCTTCAAATAAGTCAACTCAATCTATCATAGTATAAGGAGATTGAAAATCAGTGTTGAGGAAAGGCTATGTCCGTAACTTAAGCTAGTAGCTCATTTACATAAATTTGGGCAGCATCTCCCCTGTAACAAGGGCCTATTCCAATACCATGTACCAACAACAACAACAAGAGAAATCCATCAACATATAAATATCAATAACAAGAACTATATAACAATAACAAGTCTCACTACTTCACGACTAGTGGCAAGCTCCGATTGGAATATGTATAAGCCATATCACCCCGTATAGACTTCTTACATTAACTTAACAGAATAATTAACATGATAATGAATTAGTTCATTAATGATTCCACCCTTATACCATATATTTATAACAAAGGTAACAATCCACAAATCCAACCATCTTCAATTAGAAACTTTATATACTAGTTCATGTCTAGTCCAGCCATTTAACTTAATCAACATCAAGATAAACTTAAGCACCTACAAGAACACAATACACATACCTCCTACAGTAGTTTCAAGTCAAAATCCAAGTTATATTTAGCTTACAACAGCCCTCAATGTCAATACAACACCATAGAAGTGACTTAAGCTAATCCAAGTATTATTTTGTAGTTTATCATCCTAACAACTTAACCAACATACGATCAATCTTAATCAAAATTAGTAGGCTGTTTTAAACACCATATCCAGTATCAAAAACTTGAAATTTCAGCACAAAAAAGCCCACAACTATCATCAATGACAACACAACCTCAAAGAGATGTTATTTTCACTTTTGATGTTGAAATATGGTGTAATCCATTTGCAAGACTTGAAATAACCTAGGGTTGATATGAAAACCATGCAAGAGTATTTTAAAGTACATAAACCACTTAAAACAACCTCCCACACGAGTTGTAACCATCCAAAAATCAGCAACAATAAGAAGAATAAGAAACTTACTAGCGCCACGGGATTCCTGACACTTGATTTCTGTAGTTAGCACTTTTCTTGGGTATTGGATCATGAGAGAACCTTGAGAGAGTTTTTCTAGGGTTCTAAGGTCTGAATATACTGAAAATTACGACTTAAAACGGGGCTGAGGAATCTTATATAAATCCATATGTCTGAAACCGCCTATATGGGCCCCATTGAGAGCTATTTGGCGTAGTCTCGCAAAAACATGAATATCTCTCTAGTGCAATGTTGTATTGACAAATGGTTTAATGCGTTAGAAACTAGACCCATATATCTTCAATTTGATAGGCAGATCATCCCTTGAATCCAAGTATATTGGGAGAAAAGTTCTGATACATTTGACCAAAATTTCAGCACATTATGAATGCAACTTGTGATGACCTTTGCCAACTTTTGTTCCACAACTCGCTTGACTTAGAAACATAACACACAACTTCATACGGCTAAAATAACTCATAAATTAATCTCCTTATCATGTTAATCACCCCAGTCTCACCAAAAAGTATATGTTATAACATTTCAAACTTGTCGACTTTCGACGAAACTTATTTTCTTCAGTTTGTTTAGCGTCTAAGCTTTCCAGCCCTTTTGGTACTTGTTATTCATGATCATAAAGATTTGTAACCTCCAAGATAAAATGATGAACTTACGTTATGTACGTTCAAAAATGATCTCATTTCTGAGCTTACATCAATTGGCTTACGAAATATTCTCACGAACGAAAACATGGGATGTAACACTCGGCCTCACTAGCATAATCAGTATATCACTAATGCGGCGTGCAGCACGACCCAAAAGTATCCTCACAACACAAGCCCTTGGCCTTACCCAGTCAGAATCTCATAAGCCCCTCGGGCAACAGTAAAATATGAAACTCACAACTCAAATATCTTTGAAAATATCATTTAAAGTGTTTAAAACAAAATAACGTAGTTGAGTTTTGAAAACGGTGTAAATATGGCATGACTGAGCACAAGTATGAAATCAAACAGTGAGGAAAATATCATTTAAAAATCCACTAAGGGTTCAAACAGTTGGCACGAAGCCCAAATATGACATTTAGCCCAAAATATAATAATATCAAACAATTAACTGTCAAATAAGCAGTAGAATAGTCATTCGGGATGGACTAAGTTACAATCCCCAATGGTGCACGACCCCACGCTCAATATAGCAGAACGTTGTGTAATTTCTGGGTTTCATACACTCAGGACAGCATTTAAAATCATTACTCACCTCAATCCAGCCCGAAGTTTAGCTTGAAATTCCTTTGCCCTTTGAATTGATCTCTGGATGCTCTGAATCTACCAAAATCAGAATGTAACCATTAATTTATGCTAAAGGGACGAAGCCCACTCGAAAATAATCGAAAACATCACAATTCCCTATATCAAAATCTCGCCTATCAACCGAAAAATACCAAAAACTCAATTTTGCCAATTCAAGCCTAATTGTACTCTGGAACTCCAAATCACATTCTGATCTCACTCCTACGTCACAAATCATATCCCGAAACTATCCAAACCATCAGAACTCACATCCAATCCCTATAATACCTAATTCAACATCCAATTGACTTTTCCAACTTAAGTCTTCTTAAAAGAGACTAAGTGTCTCAAACCTTCTCAAAACCTCTCTGAACACGAGCCAACCAACCTGATCACCTATAACACCGATAATTAAAGAAAATAGAAACAGAAAGAGGGAAAATGGAGTTGTAACTCATAAGATGACCGGCCAGGTCGTCACATCCTCCTCATCTTAAACAAATGTTCGTCCTCGAACGGGTCAAGAAACATACCTGAAGCTTCGAATAGGTGAGAATATCTATTCGCATCGCCTGCTCCGTATCCCAGGTAGCCTCCTCCACGGCCGACCTCTCCACTACACTTTCACTAAAGCTATATCTTTTGATCTTAACTTCTGAACCTGACGCTCCAAAATAGCCGTTGGCTCCACATCATAAGTTAGATCACCCTCCAATTGAACCGTGCTAAAATCCAGAACATGAGACGGATCCCCAACATACTTCCGAAGCATAGAAACATGAAATACTAGGTGCACACCTGACCGGATGAGTGGAAAAGTAAGCTCATAGGCCACCTCCCCAATCCACCGAACTACCTCAAAAGGTCCAACTTTCTCACCAATCATGTAGGACACATCACGAACCTTCCTGTTAGCTTAGCTCTTTTGCCTTGACTGCGCTGTACGAAGCCTCTTCTGAATCACCTTCACCTTGTCTAAAACATTCTGCACCAAATATACCCAATAGCCTAGCCTTGCCTGGCTCGAACCAACCAACTAGAGATCTACACCGCCTCCTATAAAAAGCCTCATATGGAACCATCTGGATACTCGACTAGTAATTGTTGTTATAAGCAATGCCACGAGATGTAGAAACTAATCCCATGACCCTCCAAAATCAATGACACACGCGCGTAATATATCCTCCAATATTTCAATAGTGCGCTCGAACTTCCCGTCCGTCTGAGGGTGAAAAGATGTACTCCACTCAACTTGAGTGACCAACTCTCGCTGTACAGACCTCCAAAAGTGTGAAGTAAACTGAGTGCCCCGATCTGAGATGACAGAAACTAGGACACCATGCAACCGAACAATCTCCCAGATATATATATCTCTGTTAACCGCTCTGAAGAATAAGTAGTGCATATCGAAATGAAGTGCACGGACTTGGTCAGCCGATCCACAATCACCCAAATAGTATTGAACTTCTTCAAAGTCCATGGAAGTCCAACCATAAAGTCCATAGTGATCCGCTCCCACTTCCACTCTGGAATATCCATCCGCTGATATTTCACCTATTGACAATTGAGACACCGAGCTACAAATCCCATAATATCTTTCTTCATTCTCCTACACCAATAATGTTGTCTCAGATCCTGATACATCTTCGCAGCTCGCGGACGAATGGAATACTGCGATCTATGGGCCTCATCCAGAATCAACTCCCGAATCCCATCTATATTGGACACACATATCCGGCCCTGCATCCTCAATACCCCATCATCTCCTATAGTCACATCCTTGGCATCATCATGCTGAACTCTATCCTTAAGGACAAGCAAATGGGGATCATCATACTGGCCCTCTCTGATGCGCTCATATAAGGAAGACCAAGAAATTACACAAGCCAATACCATACTGGGCTCTGAAATATCCAACCTCACGAACCGATTGGCCAAAGCCTGAACATCAACTACAAGAGGTCTCTCCCCACTATATGCCAACTCCCTATAATCGCCGCCTTTCGGCTTAAAACGCCGGCCACTATATTGGCCTTCCTCGGGTGATACAAGATAGTAATGTTATAATCCTTAAGAAACTCCAACCATCTCTGATGCGTCAAATTAAGATCCTTTTGCTTGAACAAGTGTTGGAGGCTACGATGATCGGTATACACCTCACAAGACACAACATACAAATAATGCTTCCAAATCTTCAACGGGTGAACAATGGCAGCCAACTCCAAATCATGAACATGGTAGTTCTTTTCATGAAGCTTCAACTAACGAGAAGCATAAGAAATAACTCTACCCTCCTACATCAGAACACACCCAATACCAACTCTCGAAGCATCACAATATACGGTATAAGAACCTGAAGGTGATGGTAATAATAGCACTAGAGTTGTGGTCAAGGCAGTCTTGAGCTTCTGAATGCTCTCCTCACACTCATCAGACCACTAAAATTAAACACCCTTTTGAGTCAACTTGGTCAAGGGTGATGCAATAGACGAGAATCCCTAAACAAACCTGCGATAATAACCCGCCAAGCCAAGAAAATTGCGAATCTCTATAGTTGAGGACGGTCTAGGCCAACTCTGAACAGCCTCTATCTTCTTTGGGTCAACTTGAATACCCTCGTTGGACACCACGTGCCCCAAGAAATCCACAGAAATGAGCCAGAACTCGCATTTGGTAAACTTTGCATAAAGCTTCTCCTCTCTCAATCTCTGCAACACCAATCTCAAATGCTCTGGTTGCTTCTCCTGACTACGCGAGTATACGAGAATATCATCAATGAAGACTATGACAAACTAGTCAAGATACGGCTGGAACACACTGTTCATCAAATGCATGAACATTGTTGGGGCATTGGTTAGCCCGAAAGACATTACCAAGAACTCAAAATGACCATATCGGGTCCTGAAAGTTGTCTTATAAATATCTAAGTCCCTGATCTTCAACTGGTGATAACCTGAGTGGAGATCAATCTTAGAGAATACTATCGCTCCCTGAAGTTGGTCGAATAAATAGTCGATACGAGGCAAAAAATACTTATTCTTGATTGTCACTTTGTTCAACTGCTTCTAATCAATGCACATTCTCATCGTGCCATCTTTCTTCTTCACAAAGAGAACCGGCGCACCTCACGGTGACACACTAGGACGAATGAACCCCTTATCTAGGAGTTCCTAAAGCTGCTCCTTTAACTCTTTCAGCTCCGATGGTGCCATACGATATGGTGGAACAAAAATGGGCCTGGTGCCCGGCACCAGGTCAATACCAAAATCTATATCCCTATCCAGTGGCATACCCGCAAGGTCTGCAGTAAATACATCGGTAAAGTCTCTCACAACTGGAATATAATCAATACTGGGAGTCTCTGCACCAATATCTCTCACAAAGGCTAGATATAAAAGACAACCTTTCCCAACCATATGATGGGCCTTTAAGAAAGAAATCACTCTATTGGGATACAATCGATTGAACCTCGCCACTCAATCTGTGGCACACCGGGCATAGCCAAAGTCACTATCTTGGCATGACAGTCCAGAATAACCCAGCATGGAGATAACCATTCCATGTCCAGAATAACATCGAACTCCACCATACATAATAACAATAGATCAACTCAGGTCTCCAGACCCCCAATAGACACAACACACGATCGGTACACACGTTCCACCATAACAGTATCGCCCACCGACGTAGAAATGCAAACAGAAGAAACAAGCGACTCGTAGATCATATCCAAATAAAAGGCAAAACAAGACGACACATAAGAGAAAGTAGAGTCCAGGGTCAAATAGCACAGAAGCATCCATATGGTAGACAGAGATGATACATGTAATCACCGTATCTGAAGCAATCGCATCAGGCCTAGCTGGAAGTGCATATAAGTGAGCATGGCCACCTTCGAATCGACCTCCCACTCTGGGGTGACCCCTAGATGACTGTCCTCCATCCCTAGTTGGTTGGGTGGGTAGTAAAGTGGTTGGGGATGAAGCTGATGGCTGACCCCTCTACTGAGAACGACGAGGACATTATCTCTACAAGAGACCCATCTCTCCACACTCATAGCAACTCCAAGGTGCTAGAGACGGGGACTGATGGGAACCCCTAGCACTAGAATGACTAGCAAATGCCCATGGCATAGAAGAATCCTGAACCGATGGAGCACGACAAGAACCCTGGGCTAGAATTAAACTAAGTGAAGAATGGCCTTGCTTAGAACCGTAAGAATTATGGCCTGATGATGCCCCATGATAACCTGGGCGATCTGACTGAGCATGTCTGAACTATCAGCCTCTACCGTGCTGAAACTGGCCCCTCGAAGGAGCACCCCCCAAAACTACAATGTCCTTGAGGCCTCTAAGCCTCCCTCTCTTCGCATTCCTAGCGATGAACTGACTCAATCTCTCAAGCAATATCCACAATCTCCTTGAATGTGGCACATGTCACCCTCTCCTTGGTCATAAGAACCTGAAGCTGATAGGTAAAGCCATCAACAAACCTCCTGGTCCTCTCTTTCTCAGTAGCAACCAGCCAAATAGCATGTCAAGCCAACTCTGAGAACCTCATCTCGTACTGGGTAACTGTCATCTCCCCTTATCCTAGCTGATCGAACTGCCTACGCAACTCCTCCCTATGAGACTATGGGATATACTTCTCCATAAATAGAGCGGAGAACTGATACTAAGTCAGAGATGCCAAACCAACAGGACTACTCCTCTTATATGCCTCCAACCAAGTGAAGGCAGCTCTGGTAAATTAAAAGGTCATGAAATGCAACCTCGCTGGTCTCCATAATACCTGCAGTGCGAAGAATCCTCTAACATCTGTCTAAGAAACCCTGGGCATCCTCGCCCTCTGCACCACGAAAAGTAGAAGGATGGAGTCTACCAAACCTCTCCAATCTACGTTGCTCGTCCTCCGGCAGAACAGGAGCTATATAGCCCTAAGCAGCTGCCACTGGCTGGGCTAGTAGTGCCTCCGATGTCTGCACTCCCTGAAGCACTAGATCAGGTGTACGGGCGGCGGGAGTTTGAGAGCCTCCCCCTACTTAAGAAGTGGTTGCAGCAGTAGAAACTGCAACTACCTGAGCAAGTCTAGTACATACAATCAATATCTGGGCATAAGTCACCTGAAGACCCGGAATCACAATGGGCACAGCTGGTGATGTTGAAGCATCCGCCATTGGGACCTGGCCCTAAACTGGGGTGGCTGGTAGGTCTACACGTGTTGTCCCAACTACTATGGGGTTTGCACCTATACCCCTACTACGGCCTCAGCCACGTCCTCGGCCTCTAGTGGCTCTCGCCGGTGGTATTGGTGGTCGTCCATCCTGACCGGTAGCGCGTGTCCTCACCATCTATGAGAGAATAGAATAACAGAAGTTTAGTACTCGGATCAACCAACCTGATCACCTAAAACACCGATAATTAAAGCAAATAGAAATAGAAATAGGGAAAATGGAGCGGTAACTCATGAGACGACCGGCTGAGGTCACATGGGCACAAAGTAAAGAACTATCTTGGAAAATTTGATGATATCCACGTGGTGAAAATGATCCATCTCAAGTGATTGATGGTAACCTGCATCGTATCGTGACGTTAAATCACGCGATTCTTGGGAGGCAACCCATGTGTTTTACTTCTTTCTTAATTGATTTCTTCTTTGTGTAGGATTTGTTTTTGGTCTAACTGGTTGTGAGATGTATGTAGGTATGTTTGATGTAGTGCAGGACTAAGTTAGAAAAAATTGACACTCTCTAAAGTTTAGACCGCTGCCGCACTCCATTTTTTGCGTTCGTAGTGGCCATACCGCGGAGGTGGAATTTGATTGTGGTCAGCAGTGCTAAACAATCCAAAATGGGGTTCTCTGAAGTTTCAACCGCTACCGCGATGTTGTTTTCATGGTCAACGATGGCTTACCGTTGTCACGGAGCATTTTTCGTGGTCAGTGGTGGTCTCAAATTCACAGCCCTTCTGAACATCACAACCGAGGACCGCGATGCATTTATCGCGGCCACGGTAGGTAAGATAGTGTGGGCCCCTAGTTCTTTTCTATAAATAGGCAGTCCTAAGAAATTTTACCCTTTTTGCCCATTTCACTATCAAACTCAATTTCACTATTCATCCACGCCCTAATTTGCACGAACACAAGAATCAGACTGAATCTTTCACCACTCATCTCATATCTGGTAATTCCACTCATTTCTTAGTCTTTAATGTTGTAATTATTTACTTTTAATAGATAGTTTTTACTTCTTCTTCTTTATTTTTCTTTTAATTTTGACTTAGGGTTTCGTAGTAGTAACTAGATTACACTTAAAAATAGTTAGAATTGTTTACTGACTACCTAGTGGGATTGATAGTGTTGATGTTATTGCTAAAATGCATAAAAATTAGAAACCCTAGGTTTCATGAGCCCTAATTTGGCTTCCAAGGGCATGATTGATTTTTTGCGGTCCGCGGTCATATGTTTTATCTGAGAAATTAAAGTCCTGGTAACCATGGTCCGTAGTGGCATTTTCCGCTAACCGCGGTATCTCTCCATGGCCGCGATGCTTTTTTTGCAGTCCGTAATGCTCATGTTCATAGAGGTCTAAACAAGGGTCCGCGGCCACGGTTGATTTTTTGCGGTCCAATGTGCAATTACCTTGGTCGTGCTCCTTTTTCTGTGATCCAAGGTGCTATTGAATCAGAGAGTGGGTAGTCTGAATCCCACACCTCTTCGGCCGCGATGTATTTTCTGTGGTCTGCAGTGCAGCCTTCGTGACTGCGGTCCTTTTTTTGCGGTCCGCGATCTGCAATTGTTTTTCATCACACTGTGAATTATTCTGTTGTTTTCTTCACTGCTTCTTCTAGCGACTAACAATATGCTATGGATTATGTTTGCAGAGAATGGTTAAATCTTGAGATGGCGGTGAGAAACAAAAGTGTAGAGCAGAGTCCTCCAAGGGTGAGGGACGAGACAAATAAAGTTGACCTTAGCGGTTCGGAAAACAATTGGGGAAATGAGAAAGAACATCAGAGATGCAGATAGAGATGCTTCTCACTCAGAGCAGAGTGAGTATGTGCCTTCCCAGGAAGCATCGGATTCTGATTCAGTGCTAACTCATGTTTTAGACTTCTCGGAAAGACTCCGTTTGATAGATCATCCTACACTCCAACTCTCTCCTACTTCTCCTAATTCCTTTTTTGATGAGTCATCTGATGGCTCAGTAGAGGGTAGCGAGTCTTCAACTTCAACCTTATCTACAGCTTCTTCATCTAGACAGGATCCCGTCAATGATGAGGTACCGAATGAAGAGGGAGGGGTATAGAGATAACTAGAAACCCTGAAGTGTGGCAAAAGAGGTTTGTCAGTGAGCTGGCATATCACAAGTTCCGGGAGTGGTGGCCTCTAAGGTCACTTATTCATGAGCGTAGTTCATAGAGCGGGATCTTCTACCTCACAACCCCAATATGAAGCATCATTTCAATGAATGAGTGGGATGGGATTATTTCACTAGTAGGGTGGCAGATGCAAATGAGCGCTTAGTCAAGGAGTTCTACGCCAATGCCTCCCACATCAAGAAGGATACAGAAGTGACTAAGGTGTTGAACTTGAAAGTGAAGTTTGATGGGAAAACAATCTATGACTACATGGGCTTTAATGATGAAGATGAGACATTATATATGGAGAAGGTGGCAATGGATGAGGCATCCCGCCCGTGGTTGACATCATACCTGGCTCTCCCGGATACCACCACAGCATTGTTGGCAGCAGGGGTTCCTATCTTCAGGAACACCCTAAACTTTGAGGCGAAGGGATGAGAGACTTTTGTATGCAGCTGGCTAGACCCCACTACCCATGAAAACACCATGTCGGTCTCTTGGGAGATTATAGTGGCGGCTATTATAGTGGGGTTCCTGATAAATATCAGGAATATCATGTCCAGGGTGATCACCAGAGTGGTCAATGAGGGTGATAGATCGTACCCATTCCCAAACTTTCTCACTATGTACTTGGAAGATCAGGAGGTGGAGAAAAGAAATTTTGATGTCAAGGTAAAACCCAAAATGCCATTTTCATGGTACAGCCTTAAGAGTCAAGACAATCCCAAAGCTAAGGTATGAGGAGCCAGTAGTGGTAGACACTACTTCACAACCTCCCACTGCCATGCCAGATCCCACCTCTGGACCATCTACTTCCATGACTCCAAATATTCCATCCTCCTCATTATACCCATTGACCTCCCACCGATTGAGCCAAACACTCTCCAGCATGGACAACTGGATGCAAAAAGCAACTTCTAAGTTGCTGTGCTATCCATTTCAGTGGCAGCCCAAACAATCCCCCCACAGCCACATGTACCAGCTTCGGTAGAGGAGTCTCTCAAGGAGCTTCTGGACAACCAGAAGAAGCTCCTGGAGAACCAAAAGCTTATAATGGAGGCTCTAGCAAGTCAAGGAAAATCACTTAAGGAGCTGAGCAAGCAGACAATAAAGCTAAAAAAGACTCGGACCTCGAAAGAGTCTGTGAAGGAATTGAGAGGGGAAGTGGAGAAGATGAAGGTAGATGATCACTTTCCATTGGAGGTACTATTACATGACCAGCCTCGGGTGGCTCAAATAGAGCAGGTTTAGGAGTAGTAGATGGAGATAGCGCCCAAGAGAAGGTGAGTGATGCCTCAGGTTGATGATGTTGAGATTGAGCTGGAGGAGACTGAGGGAGTTGCCTCTGGCAAGCCACAGGACCCCGGGATAGCTGGTCCAGGCACCCAGCCACAAGACCCCACCTAGCCACAATACTCGATGCAGACAAAGGACCCATAGGGAGTTTCTTTTACTCTCTATCCTTTTTTTAGCTTAATTTTAGTTAGTTAGCATTAAGGACAATGCTAGTTTTCATTTGAGGAGGTGGCCTTACTTTGATGTTTTGGTAGTTGGTCTGTAAATATGACACTATTTTCTTTCTTGATGCTTATTTTTCACTTTATATATATGACTTTACCATTTATTTTACTTTTTCATTATTTTTCGATCGTGGTCTGTATATAAAGTTACTCTCTCATGTATACATTTATTCCCTCTTATGTATATTCATTTAAACTCCCTATTGTAAATATTTAGTTTACTTTACGCATTTTACTTCATAGCTTCTTTTGCAATTTCCCTTAATAGTATAGATTCTTATTTCATTTAAGAGCTACTTTTCGGTTCGTAGCTTCTTATTTTACAAGTTTCAATGACCAATAAGCCTTTGGTTTTCTTAATTCCACGGTTCTTTTCAAAGATGGAGTTTGTGTGAACCGGGTGGCTTTTCCCGATGATGGAAGGCATGACAACCTTCTTAAGGGTTTGAGACTGTTTTTTCTTTTTTTTTTGTGTAAATAGTAGTTAGTGAGCAATGGTGCCTCATACAAAGCTTCACTTGCACCTAACACATTTACCTTTGACCTTATGGTTAAAAATAAATTGGTGTGCATAGGATGGTGATAGTTGTGACCTTGAGACTCTTATATTGGCGAAACAATCATTGAGTGGTTTCTAGGAACCACTTGTGTTGCTCAAATCTTGTCTAAGGTTGTTGTGGGCCCCCGACTCTGTTTCTTTAGCGATCCTATAGCTTGTGTGGTGAGGTATTGATTTGCAATTCCATGTCTCGTGCCAATAAGTCTATAACTTTCCCTAAATGTTTGTCTATGCGAAATTCTAAGTGAAGCTCGACTTGAGAACTGATTATCGGCTCTCTTTGATCCTAATTGAGACTTGAAAACATCCATAGCCTACTAATGATGATATCCCTAGTCAACCTCGTTGAGCCATAGTCCTTATTCTTTCAATAACCATAATACAAGCCTTTATCTGTTCTAAAATGATCCTCTATTGGCAACCAATCTTTCCTTATCACAAGGTAAAATCATAAGTTTGTGGGAAGAGACAAGGAATACGAAAGTGATAAAAGGTACAAATTGAAGAAAAGGTAAGGCAAAAAGAAAAAGAAAGAAAAGCAAAAAAATCCAAAAAAAAAATTGAACATTGTAGAGGAAATGAAGGGATTAATTAAAAGCAAAAGATGAAAGGCATGGAAAGATTAGAAAAGAGAAAAAAGGATTGAAATGAACAAGAAAGAGTGACAGTATGTATCTCTATCCCCTAAAGAGGAAGTAAATGACTTAAAAAGTCAAGAAAATATGTGCCAAAAATGAAGCAAATGAAGTGCTTAAGGATAGATGAAACCTTCTTAAACTAATATATCCTACATTTAACCAAAAGCCTTCATTATATTACTATAAAAGCCCTATATGATCTTGAGTTGGGTGAGCTTACGTTAGTGGTGACTCACATAAGGGGCAAGCTTATGGTACTTAGAGCCGGACTTGTGATCGTCCTTTGAGAGAGATGAGTGTATTTTCCACAATCCTCATTCTGAGAGCTACAATCTAAATGTGAGGTTGGCTTATGGAGATTTGAGGAGTGTGAGTTTGGGTTCCACAATCACCAACGTAACAGAAAGAGTTTTCTTGATGAGTTGAGTCAACTCTTTATGCTTTTGTGTTGCACGATAGCCATGGTGATAAAAGTTTGTATATTGTTGATAATGCATTTGAGTTGATGGTAATTGTTAGTCCCAATTATTTTCTTGATGAGGTTACTTTAGGACAGTTGAATTTTCCTTTCTTTTATCTTGAGGAGGTGTGAATTACTTTGTTTGCTTGAGGACAAGAAAAAGCTTAAGTTTGAGGGAGTTGATAAATAGGGATTCTAGTCTATTTTATGCTCCTTTTTGCTTGAGTTACGGATTAAAAGTGTGTACAAGTATCCCCAAAAGCTAACTTGTTGTGCTTGTTTGCAGGGTATGGTCAAAAAGAGACAAAGATGTCATAACCAGCTTAAAAAGGAGTGAAACCTGCACAAGTTCAAAGCCAAGTCAACTGAGAGCTACAGCGGAAAACCAACCACGGAAGCAGAGGATCCACCGCTGAGGCGATCCTTTTATCGCGGTCCGCGGTGACATAGATTCAGAGAGATGCATTTTGGATTTTCAAGTCACTGCTGATCACGGTGTTTTTATACGGCAGCGGTTCCTACACCGCGACATTGGTCCTTTTACCACGGCCTGTGGTTGATTTTATACATCCGCGGTAGCCTCACCGCTGCAGTGGTCCATTTTCCGTTGTCAACGGTACCTCTGTAGGGGCATTTTTGTCCGAAAAATTTAGTTGTGCATAAATACTTCTTTTTTAGATTTTTAGGTTATCTTATGTTTAGTTGAGCACGTGAACTCATCGTTTTTACCTTTTAAGTAATTTTATAGCTTGTTTAGCAATTAATCTTAGATTCCTATCTTGTAATTACATTTTGTGGGTTATTCTTCATCTCAATCTATGATTTTTCGTTCAATTATGAGTAGCTAAACCTATTAGCTACGGTTGTGGCTCAACCCTAGTATGGTATTTAATGGGTCTTCTATTTTAGGGCTTATATGTTTATGGGTGATTGATATTTGGTCTGATTTATACTTTAAATGTTAAATTGGTAGTTGCAAATACTTATTTGTGCCTTTTTTACTTAGGCTCTTCTTGAGAAAGAGAGACTAAGTCTAGGAATTTTAGGCCAACAAGAAATTGGGGTGCATTCAAGATATTGATAGCCCCAATTACAGGGTTAAATCTAGAGATGGTAATACTTGACTTGAGTCAACTTTGCTTGCACAAATTGAATACCCAATTGGGGTTGAGAAACCCAATTAGGGCAAAGTCACTCGAACTACCGAGAGGTGTAGAGTGAGTATCTTTATGCATTGGCTATATCATAATCTCAACTATAACATTATTGTCCTAAGTTTTAGATCTCGTTAGATATCACCTAGGAGTAAGTCATTTCCCTAGTACCTCTTTACCCATTTAGAAAACCATACAAAAATATCTACTTAGATTAATTTTGCGCATCATTAGTATTAAATTAGAAGTAACAAATAAACAAACAAGAATGATTGGAAATGAAAACAATAACATCGCACATTGCTAGTTTAGATAGAAACCCAACTCCAAACCTTATCGTAGCTCCTTGTGGATTCGATCCCGACCTTTTTGGGTAAAAGCTACATCGACCACTCTTGCCACACTATAATGGTGTAGGGTTGGAATCGATCATCTGTGTCCATTATTCTAGAGATACCTAGGTTCCATACTTATGTTGAATATCATATTTGAGCTTTATTGAGATACTTGAACAATGGGTTTCTTGAAGTTTATTAATTTGTTTATTAAGGCAAAAGTCATTATTGTCATTCACATGGTGTTTTTTGCTTAATTACTCTTCTTGATGTATCGTCCTACCTTGATTGTTCTTGATGTATATATTCTTGGTGAGGAAGAGTGAATTGCATGAAAGGTGTTTCCGTATTTGTTATTATATTATTATGTGAGGATGAGAGTAAAAGCATGATAAGTAATGCCATGCAATTGTTTTAATATTATTATGTGATGATGAGAATAAAAATAAGAAAGAATGTCACGCCATTATTTTTACCTTATAATGTGAGAACGAGAGTTCATAGCACTAAGGATGTTTCCATGTAGGCAAGGATGACACACATGCATTATATTGTCTTATTTTTCCCTTGCGTATACATTATAACTTTATCTAGAGTTGTTATTGTTGCACATATGCTTTCTATGTTGCTTGTTGTTCTTACATTTTTGCCTTGTACCTTATTTTTTATTGTTCTAACCATGCCTTCTATTTGTTTATTATTCTTACATTCATGATTTCTTTCTTGATTGTGTTATATTTACATATATTTCTTTGCTCATTTATCGTTCTCCTAGCTTATTTGCCATCGTTATTTTTGTGCCTCCTACCTTGTCTATTATCATTATCCATATGCTTCTACCTTATTTATTACTGTTATATGTGTACCTTCTACTTTGTTATTATTGTTATTGGTATTCCTTATACCTGGTTGGTATTGTTATAAATATGCTTTGTGAGGATGAGATAAATGTAAGAAGGATGCTGCCGTGTAATTTTATTTGACATACATACATACTCTTAGCGAGGATGAGATAAATTCACGAAAGGTAATGTCGTGTCATTTGTTTTGATATCTTAAACAGATTCCTCTTATTGTGAATTCGTGGGCTAATTATGTTGTTACTAGTTTTTACCTTAACCACTTGACTTAACTGGTAGAAAAGGGTTGGTCTTGATATTGAGGAACCCGATCATTATTCCTTTTAGTTAATTATTTCACAATTTCTCGTATTTGTTCTTGCTATCTACATTGTTATTTTTAATTATTCTATCTACTGCAATTTAAATGCATAGGTTATATTACTGAGTTTTGACTTTTAACCTCGTTACTATTTTACCGAGGTTAGTCAGATGCTTATTGAGTACATGGGATCAATTATACTCGCATTACATTTACATATCTTGTGCGTAGATATTCGACGATGAGCGATTGAGGAGTTTGTGGGTCTAGCATTGAAGACGTACCAACACTCTATATATAAGCTACCCGTTTGTTCGTGGTAGTTTAGAATTTATATTTTTCTATATTTAGATTTCAAACAAATGATGTATCTTTCCTCAAACTAGAGTTTTACTCTTACTCTTAGTAGCTCGTGACTTGTACTATCAGTCCTTGAGATGGTTGAATTGAACTCTTTTTGCTATTTCATTCATTATCTCTATTGGGCTTACCTCGCGGGTTGGGCTAGGTGTCATCATAACTAAGTGTGATTTTTTATTCTAATAGCTATTTTCTCAATGTATCTGCAGAGGATTAGATTGAGTTCCTCTATTTTAGACTAAGAAACCAAGAAACCTTCCTGAGCCTACTCTGAACTCCAGATTTAGCTTCATGCTATATTTTCGGAGGACAGCGAATACTTCCTGTAGGTGATCCAAATAATCATTTTCTTAGATTGATTTCACCAGCATATCATCAATTACACTTCTATGGACCTTCCGATGTAATATACAAATATTTGTGTGACGAGCCTTAGATATAATGCATTGACATTCTTTAACCCCAACGCCATGACTTTGTAGCAATATGTCCCCCCGGTCATTTATGAAGGATATTTTCTTCTGATCCCCTGGGTCCATTTTTATCTTGTTATATCCAAAGTAGGCATCCTAAAATTCAGCAGTTCGTGTCTAGCAGTAGAATCTATGAGTTTTTCATTATTGACACGGGGAAGGAGTCTTTTGGATAGGTCTTGTTGAAGTCTTTGTAGTCAACGCGCACCCTCCATTTTCCATTTTTTAGGAACCACCATAACATTTTCTAATCAATTTGAATATTTTACTTCTCGGATAAATCTGTTGTCAGTAATTTGGCTACCTCTTTCTCCATGATTTTATTCCTCACGAACTCGATTTTCTCTTTTATTATTTAGTCGGACGAAAATTAATATTGATACTCAACTGGTGAGTCATGATATCTGATGGAATTCCTTTAATATACTTCTGAGACTAGATAAAACAATCGGAGTTATCACGTAAAATTTCAATTAACTTATATTTTTGTTCGGGGGTTAGCCCTGAACCAACGTAGACCTTCCTCTCCGTCTAGCAAATGAAAAGAATCACTTCCTCCAAATCTGTTGTAGTCAAATTTGTAGCACTAGTCTTTTTCGATTTGACAATTCGATCCTCGAGGACCGATTCGCCTTTTTTCGGAACATGTTGCTATAGTTGTTATTCTTTTACTTCCCTCTTAGGAAGGGTATTGGCAGCTACAGTTGAATTGACTTCTCCGGATATTCTTTGTTCTCTACGTATTTCTCTAATTCCCTATAATGGAGGGAATTTTATTACTTGGTGTAAGTTTGATGGTACTGCATCTATGTCGTGCATCTACAGTCTCTCTGGGATGGTATTGTAGGCCATTATCTTCGGCCACGACTTAGAACAGGGGTTATACCATGTTACCCCTTCTACAAAGGTCCTTAGGGAGATCTTACCTTTGGTAATCTCAATGAATTTATTGAATCAGAGAGTAGTAATACTTTTGGGATGATCTAATCCACAAGTTGTATCTCCTTAAACACTCACATTTGGATGACGTTGGCTGAGCTACCTGGATCAACTAAAACGCGCCTAACATAAGTGTTAGAAATTAGTAAAATAATTAACAATCTATCATTATGTGGCACAAAATGATCAACACATCTACGTCTTGATTGCTAAAATTGATTTCTTCTCCGATCAGGTCTATCGGGTACGCTTCTCACGGGTAATGAATATCTTTGAAAGCTTCTTTGAGGTCGTGTATGTGTCAATGTTTACTTCTTCACCTCTAAAGATGATATTGACCACTCATTTCAAAGATGGAGCCCAGGGTGGTTCTTACTTTCTCCTATGCTTCATAAATGATTGCTTCCCTTTTTACTAAAGAGTTTGGTAATGTATCCCTATTTAATAAAATGATCTATTTCATTTTGTAGGCTTTACAGACAATAGACTTGTGGTTCTGATCAATATGGAATTCACATCATAATTCCTGACTCAATTTGATTTGGTCTATTCTGATCTCCTTTGTCCATCTCATTTTGTACATATGTCTTTAAGTTCCGCTACTAATTCAGTGGTTCTGGGTTAAAGTTGCAGTCGGCTAGTTTCGGTCGCATATGATTTTCACTGTTTTTTTATGTTTCAAGTTGTTTTCCTCCTCGGTGAGACACCACGTCATTCTTCCGTATGGAGTTTCTACCATCTTAAACTAAATCTTAGCCTTCAATTGTTTTCCCAGTGCATGGGTCCAGAGTATGTTTCATACAAAATTTTGGAATCTTGATGTTTGGGATCATCTCATCTATGAACTGCTTGGGGCCGACAGTTGTAGTCATCTCCTTCGCTTCAAATCCTAGGAGTGATGATATATCATCTTATATTCGGAGCATAGAGTTTTATCTATGGTACTTATCATTCCACATTTTAGACGATAACTCCCGTAGGCTTTCTTTTAATTTCTTTGAAGCTTCACAACTTTTTGGGTTCAAGTTTATTGTGAAAGTCGCGATGACACAATTTTCTGGAACCTCTAGAAGTAGCATCCTCTCCCTCTGAAATAGGTCCATGAAATCTCGGAGTGACTCTTTTATTCCTTGCAAGACTTTGAAGATGTTCTCTAATTATTTCACCGCCTTCTGGTCTCCAGAGTGTGCTTTGATGAAAGCATCTACAAGTTCATCAATAAAACTAATGGAATTTAAAGGTAAGTGGGAATACCAGGTTAAATATCCTTTTTCTAAGGTTTCTCTGAACTTCTTGGCGAGCATTAATCTGATTCTATCCTTCATAAGGTCATTCCCTTGATATCGATCATGTAAGACATGACGCGATCGTGTAGGTCCCAAGATCCATTGTATATTGGGATCTCCAACATTTTGAACATCTTATAAATCGATAGTGGGGCTGTAATTGGTTTCCATAGTTGTTGAGAGGACTTGCTTATGTTGATTTCTTTGACAATGAGTGATACTCCTAGATCCGTGTAATTCTCTCATTCTGTTCCTTGATCTATTGTCATAGGGTTAGTATTAAATTCTCTAATTCAATATTTTCATACATACCTGACCCTTTAGCTTCAAAATTATCAGGAACTCCGGAAGCCTTGAGCAATGAGTTAAGGGTTCCCATGACAAGAGATATTCTTGTTTGCGGGTTGGCATGTTGTTTCAATTTTTCTTTCTCATTAATATGTTGAACATCATGCCTATTTGGGGCTCTAAACTCTGTTGTGCAGCCATAAAGGACTTTAAGGTTTTCTCTAAATTGGGTTGATCCAAGGAATCCCATTGAGATGTATCCCTCTAGGAATTCCCCAATCTTTTCGACAAAGCTGTGGGTTGGCAAGTCCATAATAGAGGGAAAGTCCTCATGATGTGACTCATCCTTACTGAGCGTAGCTCCTTTGATGGGTTCTACTTCTTTGCTAGCCGGTATCTCTTGCTCGTAGGTAGGACCTGCTTTCCCTGGAGATTTACAGAGTCCTCCGGTTGTCCATTGAACTATGATTTTTTGTTCAAATTAATTGACTGAATGTTCTTCTAGTCATTCTAAGTTATAAGTATTAAGGAAATGATAGGTAAGTGAGAAGCCTCATAATAAGAACAGACAACTAGAATTCTGAGTCAAACGCTCAATTAGTATGCGCCAAATAGTTTAACCAAAATAGTTCAAGAATAAAATAATTAAATTTATATTAATAAGGTCACTAGCAATCGGTTAGAATCATAGTTTAGATGAATGAATCGTAGAGTTAGGCTGCATAATCTTAGTGAGCCTTATTATGAGCCACAATACTTTCAAAGTAAAGAGAGATCGCCTACAAAAAATATAATAGCCTTTAATAATGAGTAAGTTTGATAGTATTTGAATGGCTCACAAGCAAAGGGAGTGGGAATATTAATACCCTAAGTTAACATTCACTTGTCCATCCCAACCTTCTCACATTTGTTCTGAATGATTGGTGACTGCCGAGATACGCGCCTGTTCTAAGAGAAGTATATTACATAATGGATATGAGTAAATCCCTAATATTTTAGAGAAGGTTGAAAACCAAGTCAAATTTCAAGCTATTGCTTCACTGATGGATCCTCAGAACTATCTTTGAGGTCTTTTACCAGGACACAACTCTCGTCTCTCTAGGAAAGAGTGATCACGTTAGAGACACATAAATTCAATTGCTATTTTATCCACAAGATAAAACTTACAACAAGAAGTTTCGAGTCGACATTCTATCCACGTGTCGAAGCCAAATTTTACCAATACAGCTTGGCTTATCACTTAATTTTCTCCTACCATAGACCGTATTTTGTTTTCAACTGAAACATCATTTCCTATCCACTAATAATAGTAATGTTTACCGTGAAAATGGTAACAACAATTAAATTTGTAAATGTGACTCTAAAAATACGTGATCTACTTTTATGTTAGTTGTTAGAGCAATTTGATGTTAGGCGTATGAGGTCTAACGATGAAATACGAGTTAAAGCGGGGTAGTGATCAAACCAAAAGACTCATCACCCGTGCTTCGCACTGGTTGATGGAAGGCCTCGAGGCTGATATCCGGCTCGAGCTAGAGCTATCGGGGATAATCGGGGAGGGGATAACAATTAAGCTATGATTAAAGAAGGCTCTTTATGGCCAATACCAAGAAATAAATGGAGAGCATGTGTTAGAGAAATAAGCGTAAAAGTAGCCTCGAGTGAGTAAGTTAGAGAGAAAAGAGAGAGAGAGAGAGAGATAATATTGCTTTTGTGTAGAATAATTGGATACCCCCTACAGAGTGTTAACCACTCCTCTTTTATAAGAGGGGGGAGTTAAAACCTAGTACAAGATACGTTGAGTGACAAAGAAAGCGGGATAGGACAGCTAACTAGCTTCATGGCTCATACGTAGGCCGATGTTTAGGCTGCCTAGGTAGACTTAATCGAATCCAGATGCATTCTTCGGAGGCCTCCTATGCTCGTTGGGGTCTCGTCCAACATTATCCCCAGGCCGGGTGTCGATAGGTTTCGAGGGAAGCAGCCGACTCGAGGTATAGAGCCTTCGAAGCGATCTCCTGAAGCCCTTTCTCAATGAGAAATTGGTCCCCCCCCCCCTAATTTCACCGTGTATAGATAGTCTCCGCGTTTCTTGGAGAGAGGCGATAAGAAATGATTTTGACATCACACTCTAAGGGCTCCCATAATGACGTCGTGTTGATGATGCAACCCTTCATGAGTGCCAAAATGTTTCACCGTCTTACCTTTTTAGGGTCGTTTTAATTGTCAAGATTCCTCATTCTTTGGGGTCATAATGTTGTTGTTGATTCAGTTCCCATAAAGATATTGAATGTGCCTGTTGTTACGTTTTTCGAGGGCGATAATAGCATCGTCGGTCACCGTGCCCTCATCTTCTATAAATGGGGCTTCTTGTGATCAGTTTTTCATCCAAGCATCTTCTGATATCTATCTGTTCCTCCTTTCTTACTATCTTCATTCTTTTCCATTTCAACATGTTTGAGGCCTATGACCTCAAGATTTTACGTCGACATCATGCGTGCTACGGCCTATCTCCCAGATATTCTTCGATCGAACGAAATTGTACTGCCTTGATATTGTCGTTATTGTTGTTGTTGTTGCTGTTGATTATGTTAGTTCAGGGCAATGAAATGGAGGACTGATTTCTTCCAGCTTGAGGAAATATTTGGATCATACACTGTTGCTCAAGTGGGGGCTCGGATTATACATCGTTGCTCACCTTCTTCACCCGGCTTGGCGTATTATGTTTTCTTTGGATTCTTTGGGGTACGGCAACATTATCTACTAGATGTTGCCTCGCACACCGGAGCAATGTACCAAGAAGTGGCTTTACAGCAATATTGGAGAAGCTCATGCTAGCCAGATTTTTTGCCCAGCCACTTCTCAGCTCCTCCCGGCTTCTCCTTCGTCATTTTTCTCTTCTCCATCGCTTTCTCCTTCCACATATTCTCTTTTGTAGATGACATTTTGGATGGTTAAGGTGAGGCTCCCGAGGGGATCATGCTTTTAAAGATATTGTCTTTGAGGTCATGCACCCCGGAGAGATAATATCCGGAGATACTGCTATCGAGGTGAGCGATGCTGCCAACGTGGACCTCTAAGTATGGACTAAGATCTAGGCTTTCACCATACGTATCCCTTTGCTTCTTTGTTTCTGTGTAGAGACCCTTTGTGGGCTTTTGTAATCATATGTAAGGACCCCTCGAGGGCCGTTTTAGACGAATATTTATGAATATAAAGATACTTTCTTGATTTATGTCTTTGATACTTGCCCCATTATTGTATATTCATGCACACTTCGAGGATTTTGAATGAATGTTTCACTTTGTTGATGATTGTTGATATCTAACTCGGGTGCGAGCATTCTTCCTGATCTTCGACCGATTGAATGGCTCATTTTCGAGCCCTTCATCGTACCCCGGACCAAGCCTGAGTTGGTCTAGTAGATTCGGGCCATCGATCCCCTTGAGTCGCATGGATATAGTACGTTGAGTTTCGAAGTTCTTGAGAGCGGTACCCGTGTGAGGATCATCTTTGTGCACCTAGAGATTTGCTCTGAACTTGATGTAGATAGTCTTTTAAGGCGTCGTAGGTAGGCTTCCATTGAGGGATTGCCTATACCTAGGTGATATCTTAAGCCCCCGCCGGCGGAGCTTGAAGTGCTTCTTTTCTTTTTTAGAGACAAAAAACTACGAGATCGAGTACCGCCTCGAGCTTTATAACGGCGGTGAAGGCTGTTCGAAGCCTATTTTCTTTCTGATGGAGATCTTTGAGATCGGATACCATCTCGGGGTCGAATATGGTGTTAATTGTTTCCTGAAGCTTGACTTCTTGTCGATGGGTCTCCGAATATGTACTTGTACCCTTTTGCATCAGATCCCCTCAATTTCTATTCAAATCATCGGGTTATTTTGGCATGGTCTTTTGTGGAGAAGGCAGGTCTTGAATTCATGCCCAACCACCTTGTTGGGTTGTATCGGCCCTTTCGTGATCGAGATCTGCCAACCTTGTGGTTTCGTTTATCCACACCTTTTGTCGTTGATGAAGAGGAGAATAGAGATCGAGAGTGGTTCAGTTGGTTCGTCCGGATCCGGGCAGTCGATGTTATCCCTATGGAGCTTATGATATTCCCCGAGGAATGGAATTACATGCGCGAGTGGGATGTATCATGCTTTCTCGATTCTGCTCATGGTGAAGGTTGTTTTTTTAACCGTGTTTCTTTCTTTCCCACAGCAATTTCATGGGCATCTAGTGACGTTCCTAACCTACCTGGTTGGGTCCGAAATTGACGATCCACTCAACTTTTGATGGGCACAGGTGGCGATCCATATCTTGGGGTGGATGGGAGGCAAAACTTCATGTTGCGCGGGTATATTGCTTCTTCCTTGCCCGTTATTCATTTGGCAAGGCATTATTTTCCTTTTCATGTATCAATCTTGCCATCGTAGGTCTTAGGGGGCCTCCAGAGATGATGTCGTGCTCCCTCGAAGAAAGGTATTTCCAACTTCCAAGCTGAAAGATGATAATAACAAATGGGGCGTGTACTCATCGGGTAATGGCAAACATGACAAGGAGAAGCGTGGCTGGGCTTTTGAGGCGGAGATATCACTCGAGCCTGCTGCACCCGAAGTTTCTAGTTTTGGAAAGATGGCCTCTCAAAGTGATCGTGCCTTGTCCGGGGTTGATCCTTCCAGGACTAAGGAGACTGGACCAGCAGATGTGCACTCGGCCTTTGAGGAAGTCTGTTGGCTTCATTTTGCGGTGAGCTTTTATGTGGGTCTTTAGAAACCCGTGCCTTCCATTTCTTATCAAACTTTTCATCTACAAGCTTTTGGTAGGCTTAGGTCTGAGCTGATCCATCATGAAACTACGCTCTGGAGAGCTCTGTATGATTATACATCTCCAAGGCTCCTTTGCAAGAAAAGGGAATTAAGTTGGCGTACCAGTGACATGAGGCTTGCCGAAGCTCGAATCACGAGAGTTATTTGATGGAGCAGGTAACTTCCCGTCTTAGATGAGTATGCATTCCACTTTTTAACCTTCTAGGCTAACCTTTTGCCTATCCCAGTTGCAGAAAAGCACAGAGGCCCTGGAACGCCTCAAGGGTGAAGCCGACCGAATCAGGAATGATTGCGTCGAGCTAATAGCTCGGGCACAAGTCCAATCTTTAGAGGAGAAAGTGCCTCTTCTAGAAATCTCTCCTTTGAGGTCTGACTCTGCTTAGCTCATGATAATGCTTTAGTTCAAAAGGATATGATTACGAAGCTCGAGTCTGAACTCCTGAAGGTCAGGGCTAAAATCGTCGATGCTTGGGCTGAAGTAGTATTGAATTGGACAAAAGCTGATCAGGAGATGGAAATTCATTTGAAAGATGCAACTGATGCCCAAACCAATTTAAAAAGGGCCTTCGACTGTGAAAAGATGATCGAGGAATATATTCGTTGCAGATCCCGAAGAGAGATACTTGAAGAGTTCGGCGCTAGGGGTTTTGCTCTCCTGGAAGAGATGGCTCGAGCGAGGGCAGACGAACGTGATGCTCGGTCACTTCTTAACGACGTTGCAGAAACTAAACACGAGGTTGCCTCTGAAGCAGAGCGTAGACCTTGCCATTTTGTATGTGATATTCGTAGAGCAAGTTCGTAGATAGAGAATGCACCTTTTGGGTATGTAAATAAGAGAGAACCTGAAGTTTACCTTTTATCTATCTCTTTCTGCTTTGATTTTGACCTTGGCTGGTCTCGAAGTTTGGCAAGAATCCTTAGATTTGTAACACGGTTCCGTAGCTCATTGGGTAGGCCTAGAGGCTCTTTCATGCTTTAGCTAATGCGGATTTTAATGCAAGTTGGTGTTAGAGCTCTTATGTTTTTCTCAGCTGCTTTGGGCTTAGTCTCTTAGTCAGGTTCTGACTCGACCGTACTTGACCTTCAAGCTTTAGTGCCTATATGGGCTGATGACAATGGCTCTTACACCTTGTCCTTAGGGATTTGTATTTTAACTATTTCAGGTTCAGTCTACGAGTCGGGTTGTGGCTCGAGCTTAACTAATCCTCAAGCTTTTGTGCCTGCATGGGCAGATGACGATGGCGCTTACGCCTCGGGTCGAAGCAACCATTTAAGTGTGTGGCCCTGAGGCTTGTAAAGCTAGAGAAGATGGCTCTTACGTTGTGCCCTTAGTCATGTATAGTTAACCATTTCGGATCCAATCTCTTAATCGGGTTATGACTCGAGTTCATTTTAATCCTCAAGTATTCAAATTCTTAGCTGGTGACAGTGGCTCTTACGCTTTTGGTCGTTGCGACCTTTTAGTGTGTGGTCCTAAGGATCGTTTGGCTAGCAACTATGTTTCTTACGTTTTTTCCCTTAGGCATATGTAGGCTTTATTTTCCTCTCATTAAGGTCTTTTTGAAATGATTTTCCCTGACCCGTCATCGGTTCGGGAACAACCTCGATTTTAAGTCGTTAGAGGAAATTTTTCGAGCACCTCAAGTGGTTTAGCTCGTAGGCTGAGTAGCTCGAAGCCTTGTGATTTGGAGCTGACATGGTCGAAGCTCATTTGGTTGTTGAGGGTAGCCTATTTTAACTGGTTCTTTTAGTAGATTCAAAATAATGGCCTGCGATTTTGTTAGCGACGGTCGAGCATCCCCGAGTCGCGTTAATTTGGCTGGTGCAGCCATTTTGACCGTAGTCATATGTGTTTAGCCGGAGCCATTTTTGATCCCGAGTGATAGTTTAGGCGTCTACGCAGACGGTATGCCTTTTCGGGAGTCTTATGAATGCGACATATAGCCAAAACTTTGGGACTGAGTTTATGCCTGTGGTAAGGTCTTACAAAATTTCCATACATGTTGAGGCATTACAGTTCGTCATGCCTGTTGAGTTCTTACAATTTTTGTTGCTATGTAAAATAGATCTGGCTGGACCATGTCTGCCCGGTCAAGGTCTTACAGCCTCAGGTTTTTGAGTGAACGGTGATTGATGATAGTCTCCGATTCATCGAGTTTGCTTAGACCCGAAGGCCGTTACTCGTGAGCTTGAAATTGCCTCGTTGGGGCCTTATGAGCACGAAGTTCTGACCCTGAGGTTGTGTTGGTGTCAAATAGTTGATGCTAAGTCTTTGAGTACTTATGGTATCTTCAATGTTGGTGATTCTTGGCGATATCCGCATTGCCTTATCCGAAGGTTTTATGATTTTAGAGTTCCGACCTGGAGGTCGTCTGAGTGTTGAATTATCGACGTCAGTCTTTGAGTGTTCAGGACGTGTTCGGCGGAGGGATTGTTACATCATCTTGCGAAGGTGCTTCTGACAAAAGGTATTCTTTGATTGTTTGGTACAATAGTACACGTATTCACGATGGGGGCCTGTCTATATGGACACAGTTCATTTTGATCGTTTGGCCTGGTACATTCTTTTCCTATAGGAACCCCATTTGTCATTTCACGACTTTCCCGAGCGGGTGGCTTTCTGGGGGAATGCCCCTCATCGTTCAAAGTTGGCTGAAAAAGAAAGTTTGAGCACTTGCTGAGTTTCCCTTAAGTAGCTTGCAGACGTTGCCTTGTTAAAAACCTTGAGGGTAAAAACCCATCTTTCGGGACAAAAACTCGGTCGAAGGAAAGGAGTGTAACGGGTGCATTTAAGAACCTTCAGGTCTTCGGGCAGGGTTAGTGTTCTGACTACTCCGATCGAGTTCCTACATAAGGATTAGTCTAAAATTCGAAATAGAAAAAGGGAGATGGTTGTACCTCGAGGTGAGATATACCGGTGACACCTTGGGATTAATTCGCTACAATCTTGAGGGCTGATTTGTTTCAATTGCCCAAGGTAAAGATGTGGTATAGTTTTTTACTTCGTTTTTCCAAATTCGATCGAGGGTTAGGCCCGATTTGCTCTTTATTTTACTAGGGGGTGGAGGTACTATTGGTACCACATCGTGTATTGCGAACATTTCCCTCACCGCATGTTGTTCCCTGTAGACGGTTTTAATTCCGTCTTTAGTTGTGAATTTCATCATCTGGTGGAGGGTGGATGGCACTACTCTCATGCAGTGTATCTACGGCCACCCGAATAAGGAATTATACCTCATGTCTCCTTCGATGACATGGAATTTGGCATTTTGGGTCGTGCCGGCCACGGTGACCGAACGAATGATTTCTCCTTTCGTTATTTCGCTTGCCATGTTGAATTTGTTGAGGACTTAAGAGGCATTCACGATTTGGTCGAGCAATCCGAGCGGCTCTATCATCCTCGACCTGACTATGTTATTCGAGCTACCAGGATCCACGAGTACACATTTTATTTGAAAAGAATTTACGAGGAAGGAAATTACCAGTGCGTCATTGTGAGGTTGAGACAAGGTATCGCTGTCTTCTTCACTAAATGTAAGGGCATCCTCGGGAATATATCCCCGGGTCTGCTTCTCTCTAGTGATGGATAGTTTTGTTCTTCTCATTAGAGTTCTTGTGAGGTATCAGCGCCCTTTATGATCATGTGGATGACATGTTGCAACTCGTTTGCCTCGTTCTTCTTGATCAATTACCTTTCCCGAAATTGATTTTTGGCTTGATCGCTAAGGAATTCCCGGAGATGTCCTTTGTTAAGCAGTCAAGCTACTTCTTCTCATTGCTGATAATAATTCTCGGTCATGTGGCTGCGCGTGTTGTGAAACTCGCATACTAAGTTTTAATTCCTTTGCGAAGGATCTTAGTGTATAGGTTTGGGCCATTTGGCATCTCTGATTTTACTGATGGCGAACACGATGTGTGACACATCGACGCTGAAGTTGTATTCTGATAAATAGGGTGCACCCGTTGGCACCACTTTAGATCGAACCTGGCTCTATTGATAAGCCCTTGAGGGTCCTGTCCTCGATCCACTCTTCGATCACTGCGAGGTAGGTTGCGCCTCGGGACGTTCCTCCCATCTTCGAGGTATGGCTAATACCTTTCTTTATTAGGTTTTGATTCATTTGTCGGGAGGATGCTGGGGTATACTGAGCCCGAAGGGGCTCCCAACTGGTCATCTAAGGCCTTGATCTTCGACTGGTACCGGTTGTGGACGTCTGACCAGGTCACAGCTGGATACTCGATTAGGTTATGTTTTAACTATTTTGAAGCCACCGAGCTTCGCTCGTTCAAACTTTGGGTGAAGGCCTACACTACCCAGTCGTCAGATACCGGTGGTAGCTCCATCCGTTCTATCTGAAAGTGAGACACGAACTCTTGCAGCATCTCATTCTCTCTTTGCTTGATTTTGAAAATGTCAGATTTCCTCGTTGACACTTTGATGGTGTCGGCATGTTCCTTTATGAAGGAGTCCTCTAGCATGGTGAATGAATCTATGAAATTAGGATCCAAGTTGTGATACCACATCTTGGCCCCTTTCGAGAGTGTTTCCCCTAATCTTTTCAGCAATACGGACTCAATCTCGTCATTCTTTATACCGCACAGGTGTAGGCAGTAACGTGTTCATTAGGGTCGGTGGTCCCATTGTACTTAGGAAGTTCCGGCATCCTAAAATTTTTTGGAATGGGTTTCGAGGCCGCTTTCTTGGGGAATGGCCTTTGTACGAACTTCTTCGAATCCAAGCCCATGAGGATCGGGGGCACAACCAGGATCTGGTCGACCTTAGAGTTGTAGGTCTTGACCTTCTTGTCATTGGCTTCTATCCTTTTCTTGCCCGACTCGATCCATTTGGTGAGGTCATCCAGCATTCTTATGATGGCAGGATCAGCTACCGATCCGTTATTGCTTGATCTCTCGGGTACCTATTCGGCTGGGGGGCTGTTTCCGGTGTTGTTGTGCTGGGAGTCTTTGGACGGCTTTGTAACTGAGCGATGGCAAACTGTTGTGCCTGCAACATTTCAAAAATAACATGAAGACTAACTTCCTGTTCTTCCCGGGGCGGGGTCTTTTGGGCTTCCTGTTGGTCGTCCTGCCATATGCTCCTGTCGGTGTGTGAGGCTTTATTGACCTATTGTGCGTTCTGTGAATCCGCGTCAGCTAAAATTGGTCCGAGCACGTTATCGGGATTCTATGGCGGCGCACCAACAGCTGGAATAGCCACGCCATTTGTACCGTGGTATTTGAGGTTATCGTTCTCAACTCTGTTTACCGAGCCAGACATTTCGACCTGAAATCGAAGGATCTTGAACAAGAAAAGGTGTGAAAGATAACTTGCATTTGTGTAATGGAACTAGCAAGAAAATAATCACTATTACTTTTAGCCCCACGGTGGGCGCCAAACAGTTTACCGTAAAAATGGTAAAAACAATTAAATTTGTAAATAGGACTCTAAAAATACGTGATCTACTTTTATGCTAGTTGTTAGAGCAGTTGATGCTAGGCGTATAAAGTCTAACGATGAAATACGAGTTAAAACGGGGCAGTGATCAAACTGAAGGACTCGTTACCCTTACTTCGGACTGGTCGATGGAAGGCCTCGAGGTCGATATCCGGCTCGAGCTCGAGCTCAAGCTATCGGGGATAACCGGGGAGGGGATAACAGTTAAGATATGATTAAAGAAGGCTCTTTATGACCAATACCAAGCAATAAATGGAGAGAAAGTATTAGAGCAATAAATATAAAAGTAGCCTCGAGTGAGTAAGTTAGAGAGAAAAGAGAGAGAGAGAGATTATTGCCTTTGTGTAGAATAATTGGATGCCCCCTAAAGAGTGTTAACGACTCCCCTTGGTGGAATATCTACATTTTGAATGGTGTAGCAAAATATCTATGCTTTTGTCTTGAATATCATAGTTCTTTAATTTTTAATTTTTTAAATTCTTGTTTGGTGATAAAAATTGAAGTTAATGACCATTTATTATTAAATTATATAGATGCTGATAATTTTGGGCTTAAATGTTTAGTTCAAATATAATTTTGGTAATTTACTATATCTAAAACCTTCATTGTTGGACCTTAGAAAGTATTAAATAAGATATATTGGTTCTTTTGATTTGGTGTTACTTAATAAAATTGGCGATTAAGAATTATTTGTGTTGGTATTTGAAAATTTTGTTTCAAACTTGAGATCCTTTAGAGCATTTTTGGAATGGTTTGATCGAAATTGAAGTTGTAAATTCAAAGAACACTCTTAAAATAACCCAGAAACAGTATGCCAGTCTGGTAGACTTTGATGAATAACATAAAAGATATGTATAGTAAATATAGCATCAACTCTACCAATCCGGTAAAGAAATCCTTATGAGCTAAAGTGTCATAATTGGGTAGACTTCGTTGAACAACTTAATACATAGGTACAATAATGATTATATCAATTTTACTAATCCAATAGAAAAATTCTTAAGAGCAAAATTATGAAAATTGGGTAGATTTTGATTAACATTTCCTCGAGCAAAGAAACCCCTTAAGAGCTGTGTGCGAGTCCAGAAGCCATTTTTAAATACCGTCAATTTTAGGGACTTTTTTTTGAGTTAAAAATTATATTTCTATTCCATACTCAAAATTGAATACAATTTATTCCTAATAGAAGTTTTGACTCACTACTACCACTATACATCATATATGAAATACAAGTCCTATATTATGCTATATCTGATATGATGTATTTACAATAAAGGAAAAAAATCCAGCTGCTTCAATGCTTATTTCCATCTACTGTGATTCTTTCCTCGTACATGGACATGTTGGACCATCTCCCTACAGACCTGCTATTCATCATACCTCTTTTGCTCAAATCTGCTGCTATTTCTCTCCCTCCATATTACAGCAACCATCATAGTAAAAATGCAGCAAGTGATGCCATTTAAACCTTTCCTGCTCTTTGCTATAGTATTGGTCCACTTCAATTCACATTCCCAGTCTCCTATTTTCCTTGTATACCCCAACCATTTACACATTTTAGCCCATAGTCTGCTTGTGATCAAGCATTCAAAGTATAGATGGTTGAAAGTTTCCTGTGTTTGTTTACAGAAAGTGCACTCATTTGGGACAGTGATGCCTATCTTCATCAATCCTTCCATAGTTGCTGATCTTCTTTGCATTGCAAGCCATAAGATAAATCTAAATCTTGGATGCACACCTGGATGTAGTATTACTCCTCTCCATGCAACTTTACTGTATTTAGGCATCATTTTCTTATACAAATGCTGTATTTTGAATTTTCCATTGCTGCACACACTAGCTAATCTTTGAGTCAAATCACCTTGAAATTGTGTCTGCTGCATTATCTCCTCTCTTCTGTCAAAAATCTTCCTGATAACTCATGCTGCTGCCTTAGGAGTATTCATTGTTTCTAGCTCCTTCTTCTTTATGTAAAAACTATGTACCCATTTTATCCACATGCAATCCTTTTCCATGTTAAGATCCCACAGGTGCTTTGTAACTGCAGCTTTATTCCACACTTTAATGTCTAATATATTCAGTCCCCCTGCAACTGTTGGTTTGCACACATTGTCCCAAGCTATTAGGGCCTTCCTGGACACTGTTACATTTCCAGTCCAGAGGCATGTTCTGCATATTGCCTCTATCATTTTCAGCACTTTTTTTGGAAATATGAACACTTGTGCCCAATATGTTTGAATGCCAAAGAGCACTGATTTTATCAGCCGGTATCTCCCAGCATAAGACAATAATCTTGTTGACCAACAGGTAATCCTTGCTGTGATCTTTTCTATTAGTGACAACTGTTGTCCTATACTCAGCTTCTTTGAGTCCAGTGGCACTCCTAGATATCTAAATGGTAGTTTACCTTCAGTGTATCCCAGTGTCTGCAGAATGTCGTCCTTTTCCTTCTAAGTCACTCCAGCCATGTATATGGCACTCTTTCTGATGTTTGCCTGTAATCCAGATGCTTTGGAGAATCTCTGAAATGCTTCATTCAGAATTTGAATAGAGGTCATATTAGCTCGATAGTATATCAGTAAGTTACATGCAAAGCATACATGTGTACTATTCAATTTTTTGCATTTAGGGTGAAAATTGAAGTCTCCATTCCTATACAGTTGCTTTAGCTCTCTACTCAAATATTCCATTGCTATATCAAACAAGTAAGGGGACATAGGATCACCCTGCCTAATCACTCTTTTCCCTTTAAAAGGTTTAGTCAATCCTCCATTAAGTACCAGTGAGTAAGAGACTATGGTAATACAAGCCATTATCCATGTGATAAATTTACAAGGAAATCCCATATCAATCAGAATTTGCTTCAGGAAACCCCACTCCAATGTATCATATGCTTTTCTCAAATCTATTTTCATCACACATCTTGGTGATACTCCTTTTCTAGCATATCCTTTTAACAACTCATGGCTTAGCAGAATGTTATCCACTATGCTTCTACCTTCTATAAACGCAGACTGAGCTTGATCTATCAAACCATTCAGCACTCTTTTGATTCTTCTTGTGAGTACCTTAGATATGATCTTATACAAAGTAGTGCAACAAGCTATAGGTCTGTAGTCTTTGACTGTTGCTGGAATTTTTACTTTTGGCACTAGAGCAATTGTTGTTGTGTTGATCATCCGGGGCAATCTGTTAGTTTCAAAGAAGTTTTGCACTGCTTCAAATATATCTTCCTTCACTATTTCCCAGTTTCTTGTGAAGAACTCCACAGGAAACCCATCAACCCCTGGTGCTTTGTCCTTTGGCATGTCCTTAATAGCTTCCATTATCTTCTCATTTGTCACTGGCTGAATTAGTAATCTTTGTTGCTCCAATGTTAAACAAGGTCCGTCTTTTATTACTTCTGTATTGGCACATGGCAATTCAGTAGCAGAATCCGCCATTAAAGACTGAAACACCTCTATGAATTCTCCTTCAACTAGCTTTGCATCTGTTATCTTCATACCTGTGTCAGTGTATATGGATATAATATTGTTCTGGATGGATCTAATTTTCCATTGATCATGGAAATACCAAGTGTTAGCATCACCACATTTAATCCAAAGTGCTCTTGCTTTATGTCTGATCAATTGTTTCTCTATATTGCTCCATTTCTCTATTTGTTCTAATGTTTGCCTTTCCTCTTCTATCAACAGTGTATCAATTGGCCTGCTTTTCACTTGGCTTTAAACAATCTCCAATTTTTCCTTCTCTTTTTCCAACTTCTGCTTATAGGATCCCATATATGCATTTATGTCCTTCAATTGTTCCTTCATTTCCTTCAATTTCCCCCATACTCTTTGCATAGGCTCACTATCATATTTCTGCTCCCACACTCTCTTTATCACAGTGTCAAACTGAGGGTGTTCCATAACAGTTTCATATAATCTGAATGGCTTAGGGTGTAGGGGCTTGACCTTTCCACACTGTATAAGGATAAGGGAGTGGTCAGAGACTAAGGGATTCATGTAGCCTGCTTCTACATGGCCATATTGTTGTATCCACTGATAGTTCCCCAGGGCCCAATCAATCTTGCTATATACTCTACTTTCATCATCTTGCTTGTTGGTCCATGTATAGTGCCATCCTGTTGCTCTCACTGGTATCAATTGCAGATCTTCAATTATTTCTTTGGATCCCTTAACTTCAGCAATTGTTACTGGAGATCCAATCCTATCATCAGTACTCAGGACATTATTAAAATCACCAGATAATATCCAATTCTCCTTATCTGGTATACTAATTTGTTTCAAGTCATTCAACAACTTTTCTCTCTTTTTGCAATCATTTTGAGCATAGATGACACTAAGATGAGTTTTAAAATGTGTTCTAGTATCCTCCACAATGGAATGAATGTATTGATCTATCATGTGGCACACCTGCATTTGTACAGTGTTTCTCCATAATATCCAGATTATACCATTCACATCATATTGGTAATTACAGCATACATTCCAAACTTTTGCTATATTCCCCTGCACTTTTTTTGCCTTATGCTCTTTTACTCTAGTTTCAATATAGCCCATAATGTCTATTTTATTTTTAGCAATGAGATCTCTCACCTCCTTTTTCTTGAGGGCTTGATTTAGCCCTCTAATGTTCTAAGTAGCAATTATCATTTGAATTTTAAGGGATCAGGTGGTCTAGGCTCAGCTTGATGACCACTTCTCTCTTTCTGAATGTAGACAGATTCAGATTCTCCTTTTTCATTCAATCCCTCCATTTCTGCATTCATAATCACACTGACATCTATGTTGTTTTCCCTTCTTATATCACCTCTAGATATTACATTTTCTATTGTTCTATTACATTGTATTACTTCTACAGTGTCTTTTGTAGGTTGATCATCTTTATTCTATTGGTTTTGCTTAACAATCCAAGTTTGTTTTATGATCTTCCCCTGCCTCTTTGTCCTATTCATCTGCCTTCTCCCCCTTTCCACTCCTTCAGCTTCTTCCCTTTGATCCTGCTTCTTCTCCTCTTTCACATTATACCAGAAATCCATTGAGTCATGTCCAAATCTTAGTCATTCATTGCAGAAGCTAGGTTTTCAATCATACTCAATGTCTTGAGTCATTTGGCCACTTCAATTTGATCAGGGAGTATATGAGCAGCATCCACTTCTACTAATACTCTAGCATAGGAAATTTTCTCATAATGAGCAGTTAATCGATTAGTGTATAATGTCTTACCAATAGCACTAACCATTTTACTTAGTGCTTCAGTAGACCAAAATCCCATCGGCAGCACTGGGAACCTCACCCACACTAGAATTGTGCTTAGCACATCTTTGTTGAAAGTGAAATCAATTTCCCAGACTCTAAGCACCACAGGCTTATTTCTGAATGTGTAAGGTCCAGATTGCAGTACTAGATCCCTGTCCGCTATGGAATTGAATCGAAAAATATAGTACCCCTCAGCATGCATAAGGATCTTAGGCTTTGTAACAAAATTCCACACATTAAGCACATAATTCTCCATAGCCTTTTCATACGGATTTTCCCCAATCACATACCCTGTCAGAGCAGTTTTCCAATATTCCTCTTGTGCTTTCAGATCATCTGCACATAGTTTAACCACTTTCTTACCTTCTCTATCAACTGGAGGCACATATGAAAGTGATTTACTCATTTGTAAACTACTATTTCCACGAACAACATCAGCTGCTGTAGGCGTGGGCTTCTCCGATCCGCTAGCTTCTGAATACTAGAGTTGCCTTACTGTCGAATTCAATTGCTCCTCCATTTTCACTGCCTTTAACTGGATTTCATCCTATGAGCTTCTTAACTCTTCTCCTTCCTCGATCGATTGATACTTCTGTGATAGAAAATTACCAAAAGTTAGAGGTGATAATTCCTTCTGAACGCCATTCTCTGGAGTTATTAACTTCTCCTTCAGCGGAACAGTGACATGCAACATTTTCCGGCGACGTGCCATTTACTCCGGGGACAATCGCAGACTTTGCTATTGTGCGCTGAGCGTAACTGTAAATCGCCAGAGTGGTTATAGACTAAGATCAACTTTGTGTGAGGCTATTCCTGTCAATCTCCCATCATTGGGATTAAAGGGGTCTTTCTTCTTTCTTTTTCTTCGATTCCATGTTTATTGTGAGATTTTACAGGAGAAAAAAGCAGTAGTTTTATAGTAGGAAAAGTTATTGTGTGCAATAAAATTGGTTAATAACTATTGGACAAATTAGGAGGTGACACGTGAAACTGAAGATAGGTAAGATATGAGTCAATAAGAAGTTGGTACCGGTACAAGAACGTGACCGGTGTTGTGTGAATTTCGAAGAAAGTGGAAGATAACAACGATTTGAAGGGGTAATATCGGATAGCATTTAATAAGATGTCGTTACAAAGAATATTTGCATTTATAGCCAACCATTATGTAGCCATCAATAAATATTTCACTTTCATTCAAGAGGAGCTTGATTTGGAGATCTTGTCTCCCTAAATAGAGCTATAAATATGATAATTAGCATCCAATGTTGATACAAAACATTCTGTACAAAACAATTATAATCCGCTCCATTTTTGTAGAGTTGCTTTCTTAATTTTATTCTTAACTTTGCTCATGTTGCTGATATCGGATAAGCTAAATACTTACCCAAGCTTGTATTTCTTTTAAAGTTATTTCATAATCTTGTCTTTATTCTTATTTATTTCATATTTTGGAGTCAAATCAATTCTCGTGCATATAAACCACATTAAAAATTTAATTGTATCATTTTATGGGTGAACAGTTTGGTGCCCACTGTGGGGCATAGACAATTGTGTAATTTCTTTGATCCATTTATTTGTTACTAAAAATTTGATTCCTTTATTAGAAAAAGAAAAAATAAGATATGGCAACTAACAATGTCAACAATTCCTATAATGTTGGAGCACCCAATGAATGTGAGGATGTGTTCCAATGTGATGATTCACCTAGTGAAACCCGCAATGAAGGAGATGAAACGCCTCCAGTTTGCGAAGGTCAAAATCTTGACATAGGAGGAGTCAACTCCTGATTATGCAGATGATGAACATGTTGTTAAAACGATCAAAATCTTAAGAGACAAACAAAGTGAAATTATGGATCACCTATCAAGACAAGATCTGATGATGACAGAGTTAAAACAGGCATTATAGGGTTCTTCAAATAATTCCAATGGAAGAACCCATCAGATTCCTCCCAGCGTCCCTGCAAATCAAACAGTTCAAAAAACTGATAATGACGCTTTAAGGGAAGAGTTCAATTTGAATGAGATAGGAGGTTCCGGTAGTGGATCTAGGAATGACAACAACACAAATGACCATTTCAAAATCGAGCTCATGAGATTCATGAGGAAAATGAATGAACGAATGGACCAAAATGCTAAAGAATTCCATCTTCAGATAGATCAGATCTTGGGAGCGCCATCGGTGTTAAAGGGACACGATTCCAAAAAGTATACGTAGTTACCTTTCAAACCTAGTGTGGGCCCAGGGTAAATTCTGAAATGATTCAATATGCCATATTTCGAAGTATGATGGGACTTCGGATCCATAGGAACATATCACGACCTACACTATAGCTATAAAGAGAATTGATCTGGCGTAGCATGATATCAAATATGTCTTGTTGAAGAGGTTTGGCGAAACCCTGACAAAGTGTGACTTAACTTGATAATCTCTTTTACCTTAGCATTATATTGATTCTTTTGAAATGCTTGCATATTCATTTATTAAAGCTCATATTGGAGCAAGAAAGGTCTAAGCTAGGAAGCCGGATAAATTTAGAAAATTCCAAGGAGAATCCAAACTATTACGAGAGTTCGTGATCTGGTTTCAGAAAGAAATAATATTATTGCCGACAATATCGGATGAGTGGGCAGCGAAGGCATTTATAAAGGGTCTCAACCCGTTGAGTTGTGATGCCTCTTAGAAACTGAAGGAAAGCTTGCTAGAATTTAAGGCAACCACATAGGTAGATGTTCAAAATCGCTACGAGTCAAAGATCAGAATAGAAGATGACCAACTAGGTTTTTTGGTGTCTTCCAAAGGATGAAATCGTGATCGGAATCAAGATAAGTTCAGAAGTGATTTTGATGCAAATCGGAGGTTCTCTAGGGATCGCTTTCAACCTTATGAAAGGGCCGATGAACGAGGTAATAAAAGTTTTCAGTTTTCGAATAGTTTCATTTTTGATACAAGTGCGGATCGTGGTCAAAGTGACATATCTCTGTAGGATAAAGAGGTATAAGGGTTCCGAGACTCAACATGTCCCAGGTTATCCAACTGCAACTTTAACATCAGCTTTATAGAACTGGTATCGATTATAAGGAATATTAAAGAAGCTAGGTTCTCGAAACCATTCTGGTCTGATCCTAACCAAAGAGGATCCTAATCTATAGTGGAACTCACGGCCACAGGACTGGAGAATACCAGCACCTTCATGAAGAGGTAGCAATATTGTTGAAGAACAGTCATCTCAGGGAGTTTTTAAGTGATCGGGCTAAGATCAAGTATGGAAAAATTAGAATGTCGTAAAACCATAAAAACTGGCTACAAAATCAGCTTGTATGACGATAAACATGATCTTTGGTAGATACGAAGTAAATGGGGTGATATTTTCGACAGCAAAAAAGGCGATGATATCGGTAACTCATGGCAGGAGAATCAGAGATGTTTCAGAAGATAACATTATCTTTACATAATAGGATTATACACACAATAATTCTTTAGTAATCTCTCTCAATATTTTAGATTTTAAAATTAAATGTGTGATCCGAAAAGTTTAGCCAACATCATACAATAGAGAGTTTTGGAGCAAGCAAAGTTAACCAGAAACATAATTTTGACAACAAATCTTTTCGTTGGGTTCAACTTAACAAGTGTAACGACCCAAGGAAATATCTTAATTCCAACACATACCGAAGTAATAACGAAGACCACCATGTTCGAAGTGATAGATGGAGACATGTGATACAATGTGATCCTTGGAAGTCCATGGATACATGAAATGGAGGTTGTGACTTCAACATAACATCAACTGTTTAAATTTCACACACCAAAAAGGATCAAGAAGTACAAAGGAGATCAACCGGCTGTAAGAGGGATGAACGCGGTAACCGTATCTAGCAACAGGGGCAAAGAAATGAGCAAATAGCAATTATAGAAACATATGACTTTTTCAACCTCGATTGAAGATAATAAAGATGAGGAGCCATTGGAATTTTATCAGGTATCGAGATCTTTTCAGGTATCGGAGGAAACGGATGCAACCAAATCAACCGCAGAAGAGCTCAAATAAGTGGCCTTGATTGAGAAATTTTAGAAAGAAAATTTCACTTAGTGACGGGGCTGAGCCCAGAACTTAGGTATTCCATTGGAAGTTGTTGTCCACAAGTTGAGTTTGGATCCTAACTAAGGAAGAAGAAATTACCAATAGTAGAGGTCAGAAACAGGTTTGTCTAGGAAGAGTCTCTTAATGCAAGAGATCATTTGAAGCATCTCCAAGAAATATTTGACGAGAAAATACAACATGAAGCTTAACACGGAGAAATGTGACTTCGAAGTTGGTTTATCTCAAGGTCTTCAGAGAAATGCCATCATTTGTTTTCATTGTTGAAAAAGAATTTTTGGTCTCTCAAAGAGGAATTGAGGTAAACCCTGATAAGGTCAAAGTTATCGAGGATATCCTAGACCAGTTAATAAGTGTGAAGGAGGTACAGAGTTTGACCGGTAAACTGGTAGATCTAAGCAGGTTTATCTCAAGGTCTTCAGAGAAATGCCATCATTTGTTTTCATTGTTGAAAAAGAATAATGACTTTGTGTGGACTCCAGAATGCTAACAAGCATTAAAAGACCTTAAAAAGTACCTTTCTAGCCCTCCTTTGTTGTCAAAACCAGAAGAAGGTGAAGAACTTTTAATTTATCTGGCAGTCTCAAAAGTAGAAGTAAGTACTATTTTGGTCTAGGAGGAAGAAGGTATGCAATTTTCCTATTTACTATGTTAGTAAAGTGTTATCAGGAGAGGAAACACGGTATTCGCACCTTGAAAAGTTGGCCTTAGCTCCCGTAGTTGCCTCTTGAAAGATTAGGCCTTATTTTCAATGTCACCCTATAGTCGTTGTGACTACCTTTACTTGAGGAATGTCATTCATAAGCCTGAATTATTAGGTTGTTTGGCTAAATGGGCAGTCCTAGTTAGTGAATTTGACATTGAATACAAGACCAGTACTGCAATCAAGTCACAAGTTTTGGCCGACTTCACGATTGACTTTAGTTTGGGATTAATGCCTTTAGCTGATAAGAAGCAGTGCTCGTATTGGGAATGTTATTAGGAGTTTGGACCTTGTTTACATATAGGGAATCCAATGTAAAAGGGTCTGATCTCGGGGATGTTTTAATAACTCCTTCAGGAGAAACCCTAAGACAGGACATTAGAACCGTGCCTTTAGATAACAATGAAGTCGAGTACGAGGCTTTGATTTCGGTACTTGAATTATCTCGGGAACTAGGTTTCAAGGTGATCTAGATAAAGTGCATCTCCCAGCTGGTAGTGAACCAAGTTTACGAAATTTTTGACACCAAGGAAGAGCGCATGTAACAGTACTTGAACAAGGTTCAAGTATTGATTTCCTAGTTTAGGGAATGGTCAATCATCCACATTCTGAGGGAGGAAAATATGGAGGAAGACGCGTAGGCCAATTTGGGTTCATCTACAAAAATTAAAGGATCTGATTCTGGTGCGGTAGTTTAATTGCTGCATTCAATTTTCGACTTGCCGACTATTTTGAAGTTAACTCAACTAAATTAATTTAGCATTAGAAAAAGGATTTTATAAATTATCTAACGCATGGAAAATTTCCTGAAGACCTAGAAGATTCTTAGCCACTACAGACGAAGGAAGCTTGCTACTGTCTTGTTGGCGGTCAGTTGTACAGGAGTCCTTCCAAAGACCATTGTCTTAGTGTTTAGGGACATCGGAGGTCGAATACGTGATTAGGCAAGTCCATTTAAGAGTATGCAGAAATCATTATGGTGTAGACTTGTTGGTGCTTAAATAGATATGGGTAGGTTACTATTGACCCCGGATAGAGCAAAGGCATTTATTCGAAAATGTGATAAATGTCAGGGTCATGCACAGTCAGTGCATCAACTGGTGGAACTTTCATTAATTGATATCACCATGGCCATTAATGAAATGGGGGATGGACATAGTCGGTCCCCTACTACAAGGACTTGGTAAGGTAAAATCTCTTTTGATTTTAACTGACTATTTTACTGAATGGGTTGAAGAAGGTGCCTACCAAAAATTAAAGAACTATAAATGATTGATTTCATATTGAATCACATCGTCTGTCAATTTGGAATATGAAAAGAAATTGTTTGTGACAATGGGCCACAGTTTATAGGTTCCAAAGTCACAAAGTTTATGGAGGGATTGAATATCAAATGGACCACATCTTCACCATACCACCCGAGTGCTAACGGACAAGCGAAGTCAACGTACAAAGTTATAATTCAAAACCTTAAAAGAAGTTAGAAGTTGTTAAAGGAAAGTAGCCAGATGATCTACTGGTGTGTTGTGGGCATATCGAACAACGGAGAAATTGAGCACGGGTGAAACACTTTTTCACTTGTATACAGTGCGGAAGCTTTAATCCTGATGGAGGTCGGAGAACCGACCCTAAGGTATTCCCAAGAAAACGAAGAGGCATATTATGAAGAATTGTTGGTTAAACTAGATTTGCTTGAAGATCATTGGAATTTGGCATAGGTGAGGATGGTGGCGCAAAAGCAAAGAATGAAAAGATATGATAATCGCAGAGCAAATCTTTGATATTTCAAAGTCAGAGATTTTGTTTTAAGAAAGGTAACTAAAATTACTTGGGAGATTAATGTTGGAAAGTTGGGACCAATGTGGGAAGGACCTTACTAGATTTCTGCTATAACTGAGAAAGGATCATATCAACTAGAAAATCAAGATATGGTTAAATTGCCAAGAAATTGGAACATGACTAACATCAAAAGGTATTATGTTGAAGACCCTTGTTGATACTGAAAGTATGTGTTGCACTCTTTTTTTCTTCGTCCGACTTTTATCCCAACTGGATTTTTCTGGCAAGGTTTTCAATGAGGTGGCAATGTAAAGCATACTACGAAGAAAGAGTCATCAATAAATACAAGACTCCAGTGTTCGAATTCTCATACTTAGAATGTGAACAATGGGGGAAACCATTATCAAGATACTAAAAGTGTTATGGAGACCGGGGACTGTTAGAACCGGGATCATTGTCTTATCAGCATCGAGTACTACATGATCAGCACAGTAGAAATAAGTTGTACAAGTTAGCACATATATTGGCAGCGTCATTTACTTAAGCAAAAGAATATTTATGTAAATGTATTTTTATAGATAGAGGGAACAAATCAAAGTTCTTTTACTTTTATCTTATTTCTTGTCCAAGTGATAACTTATGTTTTCGTTTGAAAGTTAGTTAAAACTTCAAATGTTTGTATCGGAAATACCAGGAGACGTTCTCTTCAAGAGCACCATAAATATAAGGGCCCTCTCTTATGAAACTCTCATAATCAAAGAGTAGATTCTGGAATGAAAATCCATCTGATGTGAAAAGAATTTATGAAGCTTTGTCAGTTAAATGAAAATCATGCACAACCCTTAAGCAAGAAATTTCTTTCATTAATTAAAAAGCCAAACTCAATAGAGAAATTTTGGCATAGTTAAAATATATCAAAAAAAATTATTTATATATATATATATACACACACACATCAATTGTTTTTGCTGCTAGAGCCCGATGGGAAAGTAGAATCTTCATTTTCTTTTTCAGGAGAAGGTTGTTCCGCTTCCGATTCGAGGCTTTTGTCCTCTTCAACTTCCTCTTCAGATCCAAAATACTCGAGATTCGTATTTGAAGAGTCAAAATCAGCGGACCTAGCAGGGAGGTTCTTGAGAGCAGTTGTCTCCAGTTCACGGGCTTTGGCAATATGGTCATCGATTTTTGCAATGCCTTTTTTTCCCTCCTCTAAAGTCTTCCTCTTCGTGTGGTATATGGTGTAGGTTTCTCGAAGAGTATAGAATTTTTCCATCCTTGGATTTTAGTTCGGAGTTTCCCAATTTTTTTGAGCTTATCATTTTCAGTTTTAACAATGTTGATCCTGGAATTGAGTTCAACATTTGTTGTAGCATAAAATTAAATCTACTCCATGACCACTTTTAGCCTTTCCTCTATCTTTTCTCACTTCTCCTCGACATCATTGGACTTCTCGGTTTTAGAGCGTAAGTTAGCCTTCAAATTATTGACTTGCTCCATAAAGGAAGACTCGCACTCAGCAACAACAGCCATGGTATCATGCAGTACAGCCCATGGGCCATTCTATCTTGCTCGGATTGCTGTAACCAAGCCTCGAGGTCTCCCATTTGAGCATTTCTTGCTTCTAAAGTAAGGAGGCGCTCGGCAAGCTGACATTGTTAAGCCAAAAGTTGGTCTTGTTCCATAGTAAGTGCTTGTTTATCCAAAATCAACCTTTGAAAGTCTTCGAAAGCAAGAAGGTTGGACGGGAAGTTAAAGAGAAGGCTATTAATTCAAAATATAATAAATGAAAAGGGATAGAAGATGATTAGATTGATACCTTCGCCGAGCAGTGCATGTTGTTATTTATTAGTCACTTGTTACAAATAAGCTTTTGTTGTTGCATCGAAAGAGATAAATGTTGACTAATCTGGCTAACATTGAACTTGGTAAAATGAAATGGTTGAATAATT
>MU730423.1:239037-259609 GCA_026770625.1 Nicotiana glauca
TTGCCGTATCCAGACTAATACCAATCCAAGCCATTTCATGAATAAAATGTGACCAATTAACCAACCAAGAAAACCACTTGTTACAAATAAGATCTTGTTGTTGCATCGAAAGAGATAAATGTTGACTAATCTGGCTAACATTGAACTTGGTAAAATGAAATGGTTGAATAATTTCAAAATTAGATTATTCAGGAATACACATTGAATGCTGAGATTACGCATTGAATTTCTGGTAGCAGATCCATAATAAAAAAAGTCTTTGTGATTGTTCCAGAAGAAATAAAAGAAAAGATATGGTAGAGCTAGGACAGTTATTGTATGAGGTCTACCCAATGCTAGATGCAGAGGCGCACAATAGATCACTCCTTGGAAAGAGAGTCCATTTTTCTCCAATCTTTTACTGTGACCAACGGCTTCAGATAGTTGGCAAGATCCACTGCTTGGAAAGTATATGGAACTCATTTGAAACCATAAGGATGAAACTTCTTTTTGAGTGGGTGTCGGGTAAGTATTTCCCAAATTTCCATGGTCCGGTGACCGTGGGGAAGGAACATCTTTTATCTGTTTGAATGGCGTTGGTAGAGAGGTTGCAGCTAGAGTAGAAGGAGAGGTGGTTGTGATTGGCTCAGAAGTTAGCGGTGGAGAAAGGTCAGGAATTGAACTCTTTTGACCGGAAGCAACAACAGGGATTCGAAAACAAGATACAATATTTTTGGCCAATCTCATTTACTTGAAGAGCCCTTGAACTTCTTTAGGCTATGGACCACAATACAAGGAATAGAGCAAGAGACTCCAAGAAAGCAAACTAAACCATAGATACAAAAGTTTTCCTACAAAGGGGCTGCTTCAACAACCCATAAGGGAAGGCTTGCCAAGCTACACAAACAGTTAATTTGTTTATAGTTGCAAAAGTTTTCCTACAAAAGGGGTTGGCTTCAACAACCCATAAGGGAAGGCTTGCCAAGCTACACAAACAGTTAATTTGTTTATAGTTGCAAAAGTTTTCCTACAAAAGGGGTTGGCTTCAACAACCCATAAGGGACGGCTTGCCAAGCTACACAACTCAGAAAACTTTCGTACTACAATAAGCTAACTTTCTTAGAGTATTCTTAATCTATTTTCCTACATGGACCAGCCTTTCCATCCATTCGAAAGAAATAACAAGAGGGAAATTTAGAAAGCGCTCATATGTAATATATCACAAAAGATTTACAAAGGTTACAAGATGATTGCAAGATAATCTTTCAACTACTACAAGACCTCCTTTATATAGGGCTAGGAGGTTATACAAGACAAACTTATATGATAAAATAAACCTATCTTACATGGAAAATTTATCTAACAGGTGGGTCCTTCTAAGCATGTGAAGGACTTAAGGTAAAACAACTAAAAAACACCTGAAAACATGTGAAAGGGGTGAAATATATATGGTGTAGCATGTGAAAGTATGTGGGAGCATGTGACGTCATGTGAAAGTAGGGTGTTGCATGTGACGAAGCGTCTGGAGGCATGTGGAAGCATGTAAAAAAAGTTGAAGTGGGGCCCGGATAGTACGAAAAGATGTGGAAATTTGTCTTGGCATGGGTAGGATATTTTTAGGATTTTTTGGTGGGTAATTTAGGATTATGGTGGAATTAGCAGGGATTTAGGTACTTATCCTTCATTGATTCTAGGGTTGTCTTCTTGGCATCTTTTCAAAGACCTTGTGTAGTAACGCCTGGAATTTGATGGCCTTTCTTCGTTGTGCTCTTTCTCTTTTGGATTGAAAGATGTAATTCGCAACCTTAATCTGGAAATGTCTTGAGTGATTTTTTCTCGCATGACTTTGTATGGGGTTTGATATTCTTTTGCTGCTTCTTGGACTATTTCCCAGTGAGGATGATTGCTTGTATAATTCCAGCTTGCCCAATCTTTTGTCCATATCTCTCTCGAGATGCACCTATTTTGCTGGAAAAGGATTCTTTGTGTCTCACTATATTCTTCTTCCATTGATAAAATTGATACGGGAAATTTCCACCAGAATGATGCCTCTGCTTGCGCCTGGACGTTTCCATTAATAGTCTTTACTGGCCTATGAAACATGATTTGCTGTGTTGGAATCATTGAAGCATTTCATCCAATGTCTTCTAGGTTTGAACCATAGCAAAAATACTTTAAGAGCTGGTGCAATGTTATCAAAATCCTTGAAAACGTTGCATTTGAATTCTATGAAAATATATTACTGATGGCATAGGTACCAAAAAAACCATAATAGTTCTTGTGGAATCCTTGGCTTTAGCTATGAATATATGGCGAAATGGATATTATGGATTGACCCCATATGGCTTGAGAATGGATCCTCCATGTTACCGAAAAACTCGGAGCTCATAATAAGTTCTTCTTTCCATAATAATTGATGGATCAAAGGGATCCATGAGGTTGAACAACTCTGGTGGATGATCTGTTGGCTTTGATGAACTTGTTCCTGGTATACTTGTTTCGGATCTCTATATATCCCTTCAGACGGTAAAAAGATATTGCAGACAAAAATTTTCTGAGTTATAAACAACTAATGTTGGTTATAGTACAAAAGTTTTCTAAGTTGTGTAGCTTGGCAAGCCGTCCCTTAGGGGTTGTTGAAGCCAGCCCCTTTGTAGGAAAACTTTTGCGACTATAAACAAATTAACTGTTTTGTGCAGCTTGGCAAGCCATCCCTTATGGGTTGTTAAAGCCAGCCCATTTGTAGGGAAACTTTTGTATCTATGGTTTAGTTTGATTTCTTGGAGAGTCTTTCTCTGTTCCTTTGTACTGTGGAATTTTTCTTGAGCATCTCTGTAAGTGGAGAAATATATGTAGAGATATTTGGGATGAAATCTCGCACATAATTTACTATGCCCAAAAATTATTGGATCTGCTCTGTTGTGAAGTTGGTATCTAGAAATTTGAGTAATTCTTGACATATATGTGGTCCTGGACTGTATTCACCTTGAACAAAATGCATTCCAAAAAAATCAATCTCCTTTTGATCAAGAACCATCTTTTTTGTTGAGAGCATGATTCTGTACTGTGTTACCAACGCCTCAAATTGACGAAGCAAGTTGATATGTTCCTCCAATGTATAACTAAATAACAGGATGTCATCAATGTAAACTAAATAGGTATGGAGGATGGGTTGGAATATTCTTATCATGGCTTTTTGGAACAAGGAAGGTGCAGTTTTTCAACCCGAAGGGCATGACTTTCCAATGGAAGTGATGATCAGGGATGCAAAATCCTGTTTTGGGTCTTTCTTCATTGTGGATTCCCAATTGCCAAAATCTAGACTTTAAATCAAACATGAAAAAATATTTGGCCTTGGCTAAGTGGGAGAAAATGGTGAGTTTATTTGGGATAGGGAACTTATCATCTTGGAGGATATGGTTAAGTGGTTGGGAGTTGCTGACTAACCTGAGTTTTCCTCTTATTTGCTCAGCTCTTTTGTTGACATAAAATGCTTCGCATGCCCATTGTGAATGTTATGGCTCTATCAGATCAAATTCCAAAAGTTCTTCACATTCTTTCTTTGCAAGCTGAAGATGATCTAGATCATCCCTAAATGACTAGCTTTTGTTGGATAGATATTTTCATTTTTCTTGAAAGGGAGCTTGATAAAAAACTCTTCGTTTTTCCATAATGGGCGTTTCCCTTTCTTTATGAAATCCTTGTGGGATTCATCACATGAATGTTCAATGAGATTTTGGTCAATCTCTTTGATTTGTTCACCGTCGGTGATTTGGAATAGCCTTGGAATCTCAGAATAAGGTCTGGACTGCTTTTTAAAAGCTATACCATTAGCCTTGATCTGGAGTTGATCTCTAAGCTATCTGTAAATGTCGAATACAATAATAAGATCTTTTCCTGGTATATCAGATCCTAGCAGCTTCGTTCTGTACTTCAATCCTAGAAAGAACTCAATTGTGATCAGGTGCTTTGTTATGATAGTTGTGGTCAAGATTACATTTGATGCTCTATACTTATCTACGAGAGGCTATGTAACTGTTAGGGAAATTCCACTTCATTTGATCTCCTTGTCGTGCGAGATTTTGATATCACAACTAATCTTCTGTCTTTCTATTCTCTTATAGATGGTGAGGACATGTGCCACTCGAGATGATCAGGCACTCGCGCCCCCTACTGCAGCCGTACTCGAGATGATCAGGCACTCGAGATTGTGAGAACGCACATGTGGTGCGGCCAGAGCACCTGAGCAAGCTGCCGCCAAGGTACCACCAGCAGATCCAGCCGTATTCCAGGTAGTTGGCACGCCTACTACTGCTACTACTACTCCAGCTCTTCAGGAGACTCTGGCACAGTTCATGAGCATGTACACCACTTTGGCTCAGGCAGGGTTATTTTCCCTCATTGTAGCCACATTCCAGGTCGAGGGAGGAGCATAGACTCCCGCTTCCCGCACTCCTGAGCAGCGAGTTCATGTTGAGCAAGTTCCCGAGATTATTCCTTTACCGCCTGCAGTGCCCGTTCAGCCCGAGGACAGGGCAGCGGCTTTTGAGGATAAGCAGCTGAGTCTTGAGATGTTCAAGAAGTACAAGCCTCATGTATTTAGTGGTCTAGAATCGGAGGTTGCTCTATGATTTCTTGATGAGTGTTACCGTATTCACCGTACCATGGGTATTTTAGGATCCGGTGGGTGTTCTTTCACTAACTTCCAGCTTCGAGTAGCCGCCTATGATTGGTGGCATACCTATGAGTTAGACAGTCTAGATGCGGCTGCTTCACTGACTTGGGCTCAGTTTTCAGATCTGTTCTTGCGAGAGTATGTTCCTTAGAGCATTAAGGATGATGGCACGTAGAGTTTGAGCATTTGCGCCTGGGTGCTATGACAGTTTCAGAATATGCTGTTCGTTACACCAGTTTGGCTAGGCATACACCAGCCTTGGTTGCTACTGTTCGCTAGACGGTTCACTAGTTTATTGAGGGGCTTATTCCTCCCATCAAATCAAGCATGGTTCATGAGTTGGAGATGGATATTTCCTATCATCAGGTGGTGAGCATTGCTAGGAGGAATGAGGGTATGCATGTTAAGGAGAGAGAGGAGACGGAGGCCAAGAGATCTCGAGAGTTGGGTTATTATTCTGGTGCCCGTACCCTAGCTTCAGGTCATCATGGTAGGGGTTATATGAGTCGCCCCATTCATTCAGCTCTTCCAGCAAGCAACAGTGCTCCAGCTCCTTCTAGGCCTCAGGAGCCTTATTATGCGCCTCCGATTTCTAGCGCACCTCCAGCACGGGGTGCTTTCAGAGGTCAGTCCAGCAGACCTAGCCAAAGCCAGTCACAGCCACCACGTCCTCCCAGATCTTGTTTAGAGTGTGGTGACACCCACCATGTAGTGAGGGATTGTCCTAGACATGGGAGGAGTGCACCTCCACAGCCTCTTCAGCCACAGCGTGCCCCGCAGAGTTCTCAGGCCATGGTTCCAGCAGCAGCTGCTACCCCATATGCCCAACCAGCTAGGGCCGAAGGTCAGGGAGGTAGAGGTCGCCCTAGAGCAGGAGGCCCAGCCAGATACTATGCCATGTCTGCCTGTATTGAGGTTGTTGCCTCCGATTCTGCCATCACAGGTATTATATTAGTGTGCCACAGAGATACACCGGTTCTATTCAATCCAAGCTCTACTTACTCTTATGTGTCTTCATACTTTTCTCTGCATTTGGGTGTACCTCGGGATTCTTTGAGCGTCCCTGTTTATGTTTCTACTCCTATGGGGTATTCCCTTGTTATGGACCGCATTTATAGATCATGTTTGGTTACTATTCATAGTTTTGAGACTATAGCAGATTTCTTGTTACTCAGCATGGTTTTTTCTATATTATCTTGGGCATGGACTGGTTGTCTCCCCATTATGCTATTCTTGATTGTCACTCCAAAACCGTGATGCTAGCTATGCCAAGTATACTGCGTGTTGAGTGGAGGTGTACCTTAGATCATACCCCCAGTAGAGTTATTTATTTCCTTAAATCTCAACATATGGCTGAGAAGGGGTGTGCCACGTATTTGGATTATGTGAGAGATGTCAGTTTTGATACACCTTCTATTGATTCGGTTCCAGTGGTACGGGATTATCCCGATGCCCCAGCTGACCTTCCGGCCATGCCGCCTGATAGAGATATTGATTTTGGCATTGATCTGTTGCCGGGAACTCAGCCCATATCCATTACTCTGTACCGTATGGCTTTTCCTGAGTTTAAGGAGTTGAAGGATCAGTTATAGGAATTGCTTGATAAGGGTTTTATTCGACCCAGTGTTTCACCTTGTGGTGCTCCTGTCTTGTTTGTGAAGAAAAAGGTTGGTTCTATGCGTATGTGCATTGATTATTATCAGTTGAACAAGGTTACAGTGAAGAACTGTTATCATTTGCCTCGTATTGATGATCTGTTTGACCAGCTTCAGGGCGCACGGGTGTTTTCCAAGATTGATTTTCGCTCAGGTTACCATCAGTTGAAGATTTGGGAGCCAGATATCCCCAAGACTGCTTTTAGGACTCGGTATGGGCATTACGAGTTCCATGTTATTTCATTTGGGCTGACCAATGCCCCAGCAACCTTCATGCATTTGATGCACAGTGTATTTTGTCCATATCTTGACTCTTATGTCATTGTTTTTATTGATGATATTCTGGTGTATTCCTAGAGTCGGGAAGATCATGAGCAGTACCTGAGGACAGTGCTTCAGACTCTGAGGGAAAAGATGTTGTATGCAAAGTTCTCAAGATATGAGTTTTGGTTGGATTCTGTGGCATTCTTAGGCCACGTGGTATCGAGTGAGGGTATTCGGGTGGATTCGAAAAAGATAGAGGTCGTGTAGAGTTGGGCCAAACCATCCTCAGCTATAGAGATCCATAGTTTTCTTGGCTTGGTGGGGTATTACCGTCGATTTGTTAAGGGTTTTTCATCTATTGCAGCACCTATGACTAGATTGACCCAGAAGGATGCCCCATTTCAGTGGATAGAGGAGTGTGAGGAGAGCTTTCAGAAGCTCAAGACAGCTTTGACTACAGCCCCAGTTTTGATATTGCCTACAGGTTGAGGGTCTTATATTGTCTATTGTGATGCCTCAAGAGTTGGCCTTCGAGCGGTATTGATGTAGGACGGTAGGGTGATTGCCTACGCATCCAGACAGTTGAAGATACACGAGAAGAACTATATTGTCCTTGATCTCGAGTTAGTTGTCATTGTTCACGCCCTGAGATATATACTGACCATCAGAGTTTGCAGCACTTGTTCAAGCAAAAGGATCTAAATTTGCGCCAGAGGAGGTGGTTGGAGTTGTTCAAGGATTATGACATTACTATTCTATATCACCTGAGAAAGACCAATGTGGTGGCTGATGCCTTGAGCCACCGGCTAGAGAGTTTGGGGAGTTTGGCATATTTACCAGCATCCAAGAGGCCTATGGCTATGGATGTTCAGGCCTTAGCTAGATAGTTTGTGAGATTGGATCTTTTGGAGCCCAGTCGGGTTTCAGCTTGTGTGATTTCCCGGTCTTCTTTATTTGATCGTATCAGGGAGCGGCAGTATGATGACCCTCATTTGCTTGTCCTTAAGGATAGGGTCCAGCATGGCCAGAGATGTGACCATTGGCGAGGATGGAGTATTGAGGATGCAGGGTCGGGTTTGTGTACCCAATATTGATGATCCACGAGAGCTGATTCTAGAGGAGGCCCACAGTTTGCGGTACTCCATCCATCCGGGTGCCGTGAAGATGTATCAAGACTTGAGGCAGCACTATTGGTGGAGGCGGATGAATAAAGATACAGTTAGTTTGTAGCTCGGTGCATCAATTGTCAGCAGGTGAAGTATGAGCACCAGAGACCGGGTGGATTGCTCCAGCAGATAGAGATTCTATAGTGGAAGTGGGAGCGTATCACCATGGATTTTGTATCTGAACTCCTACGGACCTTTAAAAAGTTTGATGCCATTTGGGTTATTGTGGATCGGCTGACCAAGTCCGCTCATTTCATTCTTGTGTGTACCACTTATTCTTTGGAGTGGTTGGCGGAGATTTATATCCGAGAGATTGTCCGTTTGCATGGTATTCCAGTTTCTATCATTTTAGATAGAGGTACTCAGTTCACATTGCGGTTCTGGAGAGCCGTGCAACAGGAGTTAGGTACTCGGGTGGAGTTGAGCACAACATTTCACCCTCAAATGGACGGGCAGTTCGAGCGCACTATTCAGATTCTTGAGGATATGCTTCGTACATGTGTGATAGAGTTTGGGGGTTCTTGGGATCAGTTCTTGCCATTGGTGGAGTTTGCTTACAACAACAGTTACCAGTCCAGCATTCAGATGGAGCCGTATGAGGCATTGTATAGTAGGCGGTGCAGATCTCCGGTGGGTTGGTTCGAGCCGGGTGAGGCTAGGTTATTGGGCACAGATTTGGTTCAGGATGCTATAGAGAAGGTTAAGGTGATTCAAGATAGGATCCGTACAGCCCAGTCCAGACTGAAGAGTTATGCAGACCAGAAGGTTCGTGATGTTTCATATATGGTTGGAGAGCGAGTTCTGCTTTGGGTTTCACCTATAAAAGGCGTTATGAGATTTAGGAAGAAAGGGAAGCTAAGTCCGAGGTTTATTGGCCCTTTTGAGATATTTAGACGAGTTGGGGAGGTTGCTTATGAGCTTGCCTTACCTCCCAGCCTGGTAGGGGTTCATCCGGTATTTCATGTTTCGATGCTTCGGAGGTATCACGGTGACCCGTCGCACGTGTTGGATTTCAGTTCAGTCCAGCTGGACAAGGATCTATCTTATGTTGAGGAGCTAGTGGCTATATTGAACAGGCAGGTCAGAAAGTTGAGGTCAAAGAACATTGCTTCAGTAAAGGTTCAATTGCTTCAGTCGTTACCCTCATCTTTTCACTACTTCAGGTATGTCTCTATACTCGTTCGAGGACGAACGAATATTAAAGTGTAGGAGGATGTGACGACCCGGTCAGTCGTCTTAAGAATTGAAGCCCCGATCCCCTATTAACTGCTTTCCCCATGTCTATTTCTACTAATTTGAATTGTCGGGATGTTCGATTTTGAGTTTCGGAGAGTTTTGGGACACTTAGTCCATAAATGAGAGCTTAAGTGTTGGAAATTTGTCCGTATTCGGAACAATGTGAAGACGACCTCGGAATGGAAATCTGATAGTTCCGTTGGCTTCGTTAGGTGATTTCGGGGTTGGGAGCCTGTTCGGAATATGTTTTGGAGGTCCGTTTGAAATGCTGAAGTTTGAATTTTTGAAGTTTTTGGTTCGATAGTTTTGGTCCGAGGGTCAGAATGGAATTCCGGAAGTTGCAGTAGCTTGTCATGTCATTTGAGATATGTGTGTAAAATTCCAGGTCATTCGGTCGTGGTTTGGTTAGGTTTTTTATCGAAAGCGTATTTTGAGAGAATTTGAAGTTCTTAGGATTAAATCCTTGATTAATTCGAGTTTCCGGCATTGTTTTAGGTGGTTTAAGGATTGGTACAAGTTTGAACGATGTTATGGGATATGTCTGTAGGTTTGATTGAAGTCCGGGGGGCCTCGGGTGTGTTTTGGATGCTTGACGGGGGATTTCGGAGTTGCTTAAAATTGCAGAATTCCCTTCAGTTGTTGCAGACCATTTTCTTCTACGCGGTCGCGTCCTAGCTCATGCATTTGCATAGAGTAATCTCGGAGGGGGGCTCAATTCCTTACTCGCGATCGCATAAATTGGCTCGCGATCGCGTAGCTCTGCCCCTTCTGTTGATATCCAATTTTTTCCTATGTATTTTATACACAAAATGCTTTCAAAATAAAATGTATATGCATATATAAGCATGCCCAAGGGTTTTGGTATTTTTCCTAATTTTTAAAATCAATTTATTATCCATTTTAACAGTACAAAAATCAGTAATTATTTCCAAAAACTATAAATTTAGGTGAATAATTTATTTTATTATCATATTTATACCAAAATATAGTTAAGGAGATTTTTGTATATTTTACAAATTTATCTGGTATTTTCAAAGCTAAATTGCATACAATTGCAATTTTAGCCTATTTTAAGATTAATAGCATTTCTATAATTGTAAAATTAGTTTCAATATTTTTAATTAATATTTATATATTATTAATTGGTTCGGTACTTTTAATTTTCTATTAAAATCATTTTTTATTATTTTTATAAAATAAAAGAGGTAAAATTGGCTATTTAAAATTTGGCCTCATTTCGTTTCAATTGCAGCCCATTTGCATTTTTATTATAGCCACATTAACCCCCCGTACTTGACCCAATTTGAATCCCAACCAGGCTAGCCCAATTCCATACCCTTAACCCATTTAACTACCCGACCCAAGCCTCCTTTAATCCAGACCGTTGATCAATCTGATCAACGGTCACGATATCCCCTTTCCATTTTTAATTCCCCACGCCATACCCTAATCCCCCATTTTGTTTAGTCCGCCGCCCTTGAATAATCTCCACTCTCAAGACTCTCTCGAAGGTTCTTCAGAACCCTAGCCTGTCTCTGACCCTTTTTCCACCGTACTTTCACCGGAATCCATAGCTTCGCAGGCCATGGATTATCAATACTCACCCTTCTCCACCATTATCCCTTGGGAGTTTGAGGTTTTGAAGTTTGACTTCGATGGTTCTCTTTTAGATCTTCTCAGATCTTTGGCTCAGTGGCTTCTCCGGCCATGTTCCGGCATATTCAAGCACGAGAAGCCTTATTCCTGACCTCTTCGACCCAGGATTTGACTTTTCCAATACTTTCTCATTTTCTAGGGTTTCTCCGAAATCCTAAGTTGTTCGAGGTTTTTCTCTGTTTATTTTCTTAGATATATGGTATGTTTGTGTTCTACTGGACCTCTAAATTGTTTTCCCCAAATTTTCTTTTCAAAATCGTTTATTTTCGATTTAGGGTTTCCGAAAGGTTTTCAAAAAATATCTTTCTGATTCTTGCCTGTTCTTTCCTTTATGTGTGTTTTTCTATACTATGCTCGTATATTTTCTTTTTACTACGTGTGTGTTGTTCTTCCGCTTCTTCTTTTCTACTATACATGTTACTCCTATGCTCACATGCTAATCCTTGTTATGTTTTCCTTACTCTTCTACTATATGTGTTTACTGTTGAGTTCTTTGATTTTGTTTGCTTTACTAGACTTTGTTTGTGTTCTTGCTAAGCATGTTTTATCTACTGTGGCTTAAGTTTACACCACTTGCTTAAGTTCCGACTTTTCTAAAACATGCTCTTTTATGCTCTTAAATCAGCTTTCTTTCTTTGTTATTTCAAAGCTGCTATCATATTGGTTTTGTTTCTCATGAGGCTCTGAAATAGACCTTTGAGTCTGTTTCAATGGGTTGCCTTCTCATCTCTATGTCTGATTTGATTTGAAACCTTAGAATTTGGGGGTTTTCTTTGGCAAGCTTGATTTGGTGTTTGTACTAGGGTTCTGCATTGGAACCCTAGACTTTCAGACTCACTATGAGTCTACAAACTGAACTTGTATCCCTTTGCTTATGATTCTAAACCTTTCAATATTATACTTTTTTCTAAGTAACATGACGACCCCTTTTGTTTGATTTGTCTTCTTTATATATGAGAAATTCTTCTTTCAAAAAGGTTTTGCCAACTACTAATTGATTCTCAATTCCTTTAATGGATTTTGACTGATTGTTAATGATTTTCACTAATTGAACCATCTTTACCTTTTCCCGACTTGGTTCATTCGAACAAAGCCTGCCACTTTGATTTTACTAGCTATTTGATTGATTCCCTTTCCCTATTTTACACAAACTGTGTACCACTGGACTTTTCCTTAAATAAACTCCCATGTATTTACCCTTTTTGTGTTACTTTGGAAAAGATTTCAATCAAATTTCTTACCTTATCTTTCTCCTACCCGTTTGAAATCAGAATCCCTTGACTAAGGGGAGACTTTATGTGATTGATTGCAAACTATTTCCATATCTTTTCTTACTTGTTTTCTGCACTATAAAAGGGGCACGACCCTTCGACCCTTCTGCACTGAGAAAACCTGGAACCTGAAACCCTGAACCCTTAGTTTAACACTTATAAGCCAATTCACACTTCGAGTTGCATGCTCTTACACACACTCTCAATTACAATACTCTTTCAATTCTCTACTCTCTTCTGAGATCATTTGTACTGCTTGACTACAACTTGGCTTTTCAAGACTACTGTTTTACTTATTTGTTTCCTTAAAACTGGTATGTCTCAGTTTTGATTTCAGCTTCCTCCCTATGTATTTACTTTTCTGTTGCCTTACTATTATCTACTTTGTTGTTTATGTTCAATATTGACTATGCATGTTCTTTTCTTGCATCTGTTCCTATTATGAATCCCTACCCCTACTCCCTTCTATGTGTTTGATTTAAGGTTCAGGGCCTGGCAGTATCCAAATTACTGCCCAGGTCCGAACCTGATCCTCAATGGATCTTAACTCCTAAGATTTGACTAACAGGTTGGTCAAGGGTGTGCCAGCACTCCTAATTGCTGGGCATGGCCACCAGCCAGCCATAGCCCTCCCTAACTCCCGCTCTATGCACTTACACTTACTCTTAGACTCTAAGTTCTTCCCCCCTCCTATGAGCCTTGCCTTGGGACCTTGAGTTCCCTTTGAACTTGGACATTCGAGGATTGTCCCTTCCACACTACACTATAATCTAATTCTGCAACGTATTTGGGGTTTAAGCATTGCCCGGATTCCCCTTGAGGCTCCGGGAACGTTGACACATCCCGAATAAGAGAAAAGCTTTGGAAATCTGATCTTTGGAAGTTGGTTTATTTCATATTTTAGACCTTGATTCTGAATTAGGCTCCATGGTTGTAGTTTAATTTCTTATGTAATTTTACTTTCCTTGATTCATTCGGGTTGTAATAATTTGTAATAACTTATGGGGAGTATAGTGAAAAGGGGAGGGTCACTCATGTTATGCATGTGGGTAGACATCATGCTTTAGGTATTTACTTCTGCAATCACAGCCTGTTTTTTGCTTATGCATCTGCATATAGAAATCCTGCTTATAAATTGTTTCATTACTGCATATAAAAATCCTGCCTCTAAGTTGTTTCATTACTGCATATAGAAATCCTGCCTATAAGTTTATGCATCTGCATATAGAAATCCTGCCTACAAGTTATTTCATTACTGCACATAGAAATCCTGCCTATAAGTTGTTTCATTACTGTATTAAAAATCCTGCTTATAAGTTATGCATTTCATTAGAAATCATGTCTATAAGTTTCTGCATTTATACATTAGAAACCATGTCTATAAGTTTCTACACTTCTGCATATACACATGTCGTTAGCAAACAGTCTATAGGTTAAAAAATAATCAATTGCATCCTAGATACCATGCCTATAGGATTCCTGCATCCCAATAATCATTTTAAAACCAACAACGCTTAGAAATCATGCCTATAGGAGTAACTAATTGAATATGATTCGTCTCTTTCATCTACAAGCCTAAAATCAGTAGCAATGTCGCCTAAAATCTGCAGAACTTGTGTTTTCTATAATCAGCAAGCCTTCCTTAAAGTCAGTACACTTCGCATTATTAGATATCATGCCTATAGGTCTCACCTAGGCAAGCCATTAGGTGATTAATTAACTGCATTAGTCTTTGATAATTACAATCAGGGGTAGGCCTAATTCAGACTTGTCATCTGAGAAATATGTGATAAATCAGCCATGCCTTAATGCTTTAAATTTAATTCAGACCATAACCAGTATATGTAAGTCGTGCTAAACAATTTGCTGCTTTAAGTGAGGAGGACTGTTTGAGCCTTTAAACTGCTATGTACTTCCCCTTAATTGCTTCATGTGTTTTGTTTGTCCCATTAGAATTTTGTCCTTTTAAAACTCTGAAAAGCCAAATCACCCTTCCCTTTAGGATTAGTAGTCCCAAATACCTCCGGGAATGTCAGGATTGGGACGGGTACTAGCATGCAATAAGTAACTACACTATCCCGCGTTTAATACCTTAACGGGGTGGGTAAGGGTAGACATGGATATGATGACCACGCGATAACACCACGTGTATAAATGGTTACCGGGTGTTGTGTGGGGTGATCCATGTTATTTATAAATCTAGGACCCCCCCTTCCCTTTTTACTTGTTTTTTTAGAATGTTAAAGTTGCTTAGTTTTCAGTTCTTCAATTTCTTCTTTTACTTCAATTACTTGCACCTATTATGCAAAATTTCTCTTTAAATTGTCCGATTTTTTAGTACTGTTTCCCAAAAACTTCCAGCCCCCTTTCGCTTCTCTTTTTTTTTGAAAATTTACTTGCATCAATTATTTGACCCCTTCCCCTTTACTTGTGCATCTTCTCTTTAATTATAAAATTATTTTCTTCCAAATTTCAGCACTCTGTAAAATGTATGTACTTCTTTTATTTGCAACTATTATGTGAAAGTACCTAGTATTTACAATGCTTGCTTGTTTATTTGTTGTTTGTATTCAAAGTTACAATTGTAGCATGGCCGAGAACCACACTAGTGGATCTTGAGGGGTGCCTAACACCTTCCCCTCGAGATAATTTCAAGCCCTTACCCATTCTCTGGTCCTTCTTTTTTTAGTTAAATTTCTTCTTAGTGTCCTAATGCACTTAATCATTAGGTGGCGCCTCTTCAATTCAAAACCCAATTCCCAAAAGGAAAAGATTTGTCCACCCAAATGTCATAAATCCGATTTCGCCAGAAAAAAAGGGCATCGACAGCATGGCGACTCTGCTTGGGGACTTCTTTAAGGCTTTTACCATTTCATGCTATTTGTGACTTTTTGCTTCTTTGCATGTCTTTACTTGTTTTTAAGTATTTATTATTTCTTCTACTGCGAAACTAACTTGGCTCTTTGTTTCTTTTCTTTATTTCTCTTAATGCCTTCCTTTATCCCTTTCCTTCAATGATGTTGTACATTATGAGAAACGATTGTAATTATTACTTTATGAACGTGAAAGTACGTGACAACTTGTAACTGCATTTTTCAACATCATATTCCACTCATACCAAACAAAAAAACCATAGCAATGCTTATAATGAGTGGTTACGCCCTTCTGATATTATTACCCCCTAAATTTTGCAAAGGCGTATTTGCGGTAAAACTAGACGATCAATGGTGTAGTCAACGGTTCCGTGCCTTTCCCTCTTGAGTTGTCCGCTCAAGGGTACCAGTGTAATACCCCATACAAACCATTTCTCTTTAAATTATGCATGCATCATGGTCAAACCTAGCCGAGTCAGTTATGTTGTCCGCATAAGGACTCTTTAAGATAGCCTTGTCCAAGTCCACTGGGTTTCCCGAAAACCCAAACAGACTTTATCACGTTCTGTGCATTTATTTGGAGAACTAAATGCTTGCTATGCTAATTATTGATATTTAAATAGTCGAGTCTGGTGGGGGTAAGGACCTAACCTTTTTGTCTTGCATAAAATGAAGCACGAAGTCCCCAGATTAGGCATGGTCACTAACATCCACCCCAAATTGCTGAGTTGGTGGGGAGATCTTCATTCCAGCGATCAAGCTCTTGTCAGGAAGCATCTAGGAAACTTGCCTTCTCTCCTAGAAATTCAACCTAACAATAAAATCATAGAAGTTGAAACTCTATTTTGGGATTGTGATAGGTCGGTATTTCGCTTTGGAGACATTGAGATAACACCTTTGCTTGAGGAAATATGAGGACTAGCTGGGATACCGTGGGAAACTCTGGGTTTGCTAATTTCGGAAAATCGCAAGGGTAGGGGTTTTCCCAAAATGATAGGTCTAAAGAAGAATCCCGACTTGACATGTTTGAAGGAGTCATACATTCTCTTTGCCTACTTGTATGAAAGGTACGGTCATAGCAAATCTTATCGTACTTATCCTGACGAGTTCGCCCTCACCTCATTGGGGCACATCTACAGAAGGGTCTTTGTTTTCATGTTCTGTTTCTTGGGGATGATAGTGTTTCCAATGAAGAAAACAAGAATCCATACCAAGCTAGCCATGGTCACCAAAACCTTAATGGAAGGAGTTAATGGGCAGCCATTTAGTCTTGTGCCAATGATAGTTGCAAAAATATACCGAGCCCTTGAAAGGTGTCAACATGGAGCCAAGCATTTCGAGGGTTGTAATTTGCTACTCTAATTATGGCTCATGGAACACCTCCAAAAGGGTAAATACCGACAGGAAATTCATCGTAGAGACTGGGATGATCATATCGCCTTTCATCACCTTAAGCGAATGAATTACATGTCCAACATGTTCGCTCAACCAGATAATCCTAGAGAATGGGTCGAACTATTTGACAATCTAACTGAGGACCGAGTGTAATGGATGTTCGAGTGGTTCCCTACTGAAGAATTCATCATTCGATCTAGGGATGCGCCATTTCTTATACTCATTGGTTTGAGAGGAACTTATCATTATGTCCCTCTTCGAGTCATGAGACAAGCAGGTAGGAAGCATATTATACCAAGGGTTGACAAGATGAGTCACTTCCGAGCCGACTTCCAAGACGACGATAGTCCATATAGGTGCTAGGCTCAGCACATGTGGCATTGCAAGATTGACTTAGAAAAAGACACCATTGAACCAAATCGCTACCATGCTAGTTGTACTCCGCACTATTTAGGCTGGCTGGAAGACAATCACAATGATTTGGGTCAGCCTGTGTTTGTTCGAGGTCACAGGATCATTGACAAAAAGGCTGAAGCACAGGTAAAATACAACCAACTGCACAAGAGGATGCGGGAATGTGAAAATGAGCACCGTGAAATACAAGAAGCCAATCAAAAACTAATTGGAGAATGGAAGGATATGGCTATCAGCGCCAACAAACGACTGATCCACTTGGAGCGAGGCATAGTAGAACAGGAAAAGAAGTTTCTGAAGAAGGTCGAAGATTGCCGAGTTACTGAAGGAAATGAAGGCGGACATCTAGCTAGGGCCTACTTGCTACTAGGACTGCGCGAGCTGGGAGGGCTGTACGAGGGCGCCAACACTGCCGAATCTGGGGAAGGTCCTTCTGGGACCAAATAGTTAGGAGTTTTCTTTTCCTTTGAAAATGTAATAAGGCCTATGGCCATTAGTGACATTTTATTCCATGTTATTTAGTGCAATTTTAGGATTTGTCTTATTTTCTCATCAATAAAATGAGGCATTTAGCATTCTAAGTTCTCAAAATTTACTTATCGCTAGGCCTATCTCAGGCACAATGAGGTCCCCAAAATTAGGACACGCTTTATATTTCCTGCACTATGTGTTTAAATATTGCAACATCTTTTCTTATAATCCCTACTAACTTGTTTCCTTTTTATTTTTACTTTTGTTTATTCCCCTCCCCAAAGGTTAGTTCGTGAACTCTGGCAACATCAACATATTTTACCAAATCCATGGGCCCTCCACCTACTCCTCCTCCCAGTCCTGTCAAACACAAAGGCAAAAGAAGAATGGAAGATTCAAACAACTCAGCTGAATGGGTAGAGATCACTCGTAGTGCCATGGTCCCCAAGGATAATGCTTCTCAAATAGAACAAAAGTTACTGAAATTTCAAGAAGAGCTTGATCAAGTCCGGAATTTTGCAAGTCTATCATTTTCCCTTGCCACCCCAGAAGTTAACTCAGAGTCCCATACCTCTACAAAACGTCCCAAAGCAACCCGCTCCTCACCACCATTACAATACCTGCCACACTCCCAACAACACTCCGTTGCTCATCCCAGAACCATTGGACTCCACAAATGACCACTGCCACAAACAATACAAAATCCCTATCTACGTGGAGATTGTGCCACACTCCACCCAGCCCATCTCAAGCACACCCGAGTTCCATGATAAGGATTTGCTCATCATAAATTTGGCGAAAGAACTTAAGAAGTTGACCACTAGGATCCAAGGCGTTGAAGGTAGTAAAGGATTTGAGGGGCTAAACTATGAAGATCTATGCATACAGCCCGATGTCGAACTGCCCGAGGGGTACAAACCTCCCAAGTTCGAAATGTTCGATGGTAAAAGGAATCACAGGGTTCACTTGAGGACATACTGCGACAAGCTGGCCGGAGTAGGAAAAGATGAGAAGATCCACATGAAGATTTTCATGAGGAGCCTGAAAGGAGATTCTCTGTCTTGGTACATTATCCAAGACCCAAAGAAGTGGTCAAACTGGGTTAGTATGATGTCCGACTTCATGGATAGGTTCAGGTTCAACATGGAAAATGCACCGGACATGTTTTACATTCAAAATTTAAAGAAGAAACCTGCAGAAACGTTCTGCGAGTATGCCACTCGTTGGAGATCAGAGGCTAATAAGTTTTGACCCGCTTTAGGGGAAGAACAAATGAACAATTTTTTCGTCCAGGCTCAGGATCCGCAATACTATGAAAGACTGATGCTGATCGAGAACCATAAATTTGCTGACATCATCAAGCTAGGATAAAAGAATGAGGAAGGTATCAAGAGTGGTATGGTTACTAACTTTGAAGCTTTTCAAGCTACTAACAAGGCTCTGTAGTCTGGTGGTACATCCAAGAAAAGGGACGTAAGTGCCGTAATGGTTGCACAGAGAACCAAATCACCTGTCAAATACCAAACCTACTCGATATCTCCACTTACATATCAGACCACTCCAAATTTCCAAACACACGCACCTTCCTACCAAGCTCCACCACCTACCTATCAATCGCATCCACCTCCTACATACCAACCTAGTTCACCCAGATATTCCCAACCTGCACACGTCTACCAAGCTTACAACACTCAACCATCCCACTATCAATCACCTCCCGCTCGCCAAAACTTTCCAAGACCTCGACCAAATTTCGACCGCAGATTGCCTAAACAGTATACCGCCATTGCCGAACCAATCGACCAGCTGTATGAAAGACTCAAAGTTGCTGGTTATGTCACCCATATCCCTGCTATAACCCCTAAACACCCTTCCCAACGGGTCAACCCAAATAAAACTTGTGCATACCATTCTGGCAAGAAGGGGCATACTATTGATGAATGTCGTTCCTTGAAGGACAAGGTCCAGGCTTTGATTGACAACAAGATTATTGTGGTAAAGGAGCTTGCTCTAAATTTCCGCAATAACCCTCTACCAGACCACAAGGGTGGAGGTGTTCAAATGATTGAAATAGAGGACGACTGGGATCCCAAAGGATCGATCGGATTGATCACGGAAGGTAACAATCCAAAGAAACCAACAGTCACCCTTAATCCGATTGTAGTCTAGATTTAGCCTTCTGAAGATGTCGAGGTGAACATGTCCATACCACTTGATTTTGAAATGCCAGCCTCTGCAAAGATGCCAACACCAATTGAGGTCGAATTTGGGACCACAAAGGCGCCTAAGCCATTTGAAGTTGTTGTATTACCTTCCAAAGCGAGGGTGCCGATCCCAGTAGCAATGATAGTCGTAACACCATTCCACACAAAAGCCATACCGTGGACTACACAACCGAGGTAAGAATGAAGGGGAAAGCTAAGTTTGGGGAAACAATTGCGGCATAGGGTATGACAAGAACCGGCAGGGTTTATACCCCAGAACACTTGGCCGAGTCGAGTAAGCAGATCTTTGGTCGACAAGACATCACTGAAACTAGGCCCGATGATCTCTGGAGAAAGATACAAGTAAAGGAATACTCAGTCATTGACCAGCTGAACATAACACCAGCCCAGATCTCTATCTTGGCTTTACTACAGAGTTCTGACGCACACAAAAATGCCTTGTTGAAGGTGCTGAGTGAGGCATATGTACCAAGGAACATCACTGGAGGGGAAATGGCGAACATGGTAGGTCAAGTGTTGGAGAGTCACAAAATCACTTTCCACAAGGATGAGCTGCCACCGGAAGGATTGAGTCACAATAAGGAATTGCACATCACTATGCAGTGCGAAGATTATTTTATGACCAGGATCATGGTCGATGAAGGGTCCAGTCTCAATATTATGAGCACGTGATTTTTGCCCTAAGCAAATTATTCCAAAAGTTTCAAATAAAATGATTTTTACAATTTTTTGTGAATTTTGTTAAATTTTGTGTTGATCGGTTGCATGTCAATTAATATAAAATACAAAAAAATATGCATCTGCATTTACAAATTAATTTCATATTTTAATATTAGTTAGGGATTAATTTGTTTTAGAAGAGGATATGAAGAAAATGCCAAAAAATAGTTCACTTTAGCATTGTTATTGTGAAATTGTCGCAAAATAGTTATTAAATAAATTTCATGCAATAATTAGTCTTAGCTTAATTGTTAGTTTAATTTTGCATCTTTGTAGAAATTAAAAAAATAAATAACACAAAAAATACAAAATGAAAAAATATATACACAAAAAACAATTTAAATAAAAAAGGAAAACAAATAAAATAAAAGAGAAACAAAGAAAGGGGCTGCCTAATGTTGCCCCCCGAAATTGGACCAATATTGGCCAGCCCAAACCCAAAATAACCCACCCCAGGCCCAACCCCAATGCATGGCCTGCCCCTGGAATCCGAAACGACGCCGTTTAGAGCCAGGTTGATATGAACCGTCGAGGTTCTTTTGATCAAACGGCTCAGAGGCGGGGTAGGCATG
>MDKF010877582.1:0-47937 GCA_026770625.1 Nicotiana glauca
ACACAAGACCGGTAGACCCGGTTCACAACCACAGAATCGCCCACCGGAGTGGACACATGCACAGGAACACCCAAGAGCTCATGGGGGATAGCCAACAACCGAGCAAACAGAGATGATATATAAGAATAAGTGGACCCTGGATCAAATAAGACCTATGCCTCTCTACCACTGACGGAAATATTACCTGTAATCACAGCATCTGAGGCTAATGCATTTGGTCTGGCGGGGAGAGCATAGAACCTAGCTGGAGCACCGACTGACTGGCCCCCAACTGACTGAGCAGGAGCTGGCTGACCTCTACCTGTCTGGCCCCTACCCCTGGAATGACCCCTACCAGTCTGCTCTCCACCTCTAGGTGACTGAGCCGCTGGTGCTGGAGTCCCGGGCTGCTGCCCCTGCTGTGCTGCCTTTCCCCTAAGCCTGGGGCAGTATCTCCTCATTGGCCTACGTCCCCGCACTCAAAACAACATGGTGCGGTGGCATGCTGCCCAGATGACTGACCTTGAATACCCGAGGGCCCACTAGAAGAAGCCTGAGTAGCCGGCGGGCGGTAAGAACCCTCCTGCCTAGCACTGAAATATGGGCCGGAAGACTTTGGAGGACCTGAATACCCACTAGATGAACCCTGGACAACTGGCGGACGATGCGAACTGTCTGGCATGGCGCTGAAATAGGAGCGCTGTGGAGCACCACGAGCAGGTGGGTGTGCTGGAGCCGGAGGCCTACTGGACTGACCCCTCCCAAAGTGACCTCTGCCCCTAGCTGGGGCGCCTCTGAACTCGCCTGAGAATCTAGCTCTCTTATCCTGCTGCATCTGCTCTCTACCCCTCAACCGGTAACCCTCGATCCTGCGGGCAATCTCGAGCACTAGTTGATATCCTGTGCCCATCTCTACCTTACGAGCCATACCCGACCGGATAGTGGGATGTAGCCCTGCAACAAACCTTCGAACTCTCTCTGCCTCCGTGGGAAGTATCATAAGTGCATGGCGAGACAACTCAGAGAACATCGCCTCATAATCCATCACTGACATGTGACCCTGCTCCAAATACTCAAACTGATGACGTAGCCCTTCCCTCTCGGAGGGTGGAATGTATCGATCAAGAAATAGCTGGGTGAACTAACCCCAAGTGAGGGGAGGATCACCTGCTGGCCTGCTAAGCAAATAGGACTGCCACCATCTACGGGCCCTGCCCTCCAACTGGAAATTAGTGAAGTCGACTCCGTGTGACTCCAATATCCTCATGTTGTGCAGCCTATCCCTGCACCTCTCAATGAAATCCTGGGCGTCCTCATGACGCTCGCCCCCGAAGACTGGAGGGTGCAATCTGGTCCATCTGTCTAATAACTTCTGCGGATCGCCGTCCACAGCTGGCCTGGCCTGGGGTGCCGCTGCAACAACTGGCTGGACCCCCTCTGCGGGTAGTGCACCCGGAGTATGATAAACGGCGGCTGCATGACCTGGGGCCTGAGCAGTAGGGGTCTGTGCTCCCCCTCCTACCTGTGAGGTAGCCGGATCTGCTAGAAATAAACCAGCCTGAGTCATAGTGTCCATGAACCGAAGCATATGGCCCATGATCTCCTGAAATCCCGGTGCAGACATAAAATCCACCGGAGTAGGCGCAGCTGCGGGCGCCTCACTCTGCTCCTCGATGATGGGATCCTCTGTAGGGTTTGCTGGTGACGCAACTGGAATGGCTCTGGGATGCCCTCACCCCCTACCACGGGCCGGTTCCCAACCCCGGGCTCTACCTCGGCCTCTAGCAATGGGGGGAGCAGCTCCTCCCAGGTCTGGTACGTCGGCGGTGCGGGTCCTCACCATCTGTGAGAGGATAGGAGAAGAAAATTAGTGTATTGACCACTGCACGATGGAAATGAATAAAGAGTAGTCTTTCCTAACACCTTATAGCCCCTTGAAGATAAATACGGACGTCTCCGTACCGATCTACAAGGCTCTACTAGGTTTGCCCGTAACTTGTGAGACCTAAGTAAACCTAGTGCTCTGATACCATGTTGTCACGACCCATTTTTTTATAAAATAAATCATGATGGCGCCCAACACCCTAGTTGGGCCAGCCAAGTGATGAATTAAGATTTAAATGCCCATTTTAGTTTAACTCAAAACCAACAAGTTAAAGACTTTCAGAAAATAAAGAAAATCAGTGAAACCACAAAGTACTGACATAGTATAAATAAATCCCACAAGTGAATGAACATCCATACAGTGTGTGTGCCAGAACGGGGTGCCACTAGTTACGGGCGACCAATAGAGTATACACAAAATATACAAAATGCCGTCCTACTGTCTGAATCAGAATAGAAAGAAAAGTCCTAAATACAAGACAAAGGACTTCTTCAGCTGCAGGTCGGCGTGAGTAAGAAGGCAACTCACCGTAGAAGTCCCTGAGTCAGCTCACTACTACGCACCCGAATACTGACCAGATCCACCTGCCTCAAAACCTGTACATTTAAGTACAGAAGTATAGCATGAATACATAAACAACATGTACTCAGCAAGTATCCAGTCTAACCTCGAAGAAGTAGAGACGAGAGGTCGACTTGATACTTACTAAGGTCCAAATAATATGACATAGTAGGGAGAATTTAACAACAAAATAAATTATTAAATAGACAGGTTCCACAGAAGGATCTTTTACTCATATTCTTGCCTTAATCAAATTTCCAGGTTTCTTTCTTTAATTAGCAAGTAGTACTAATATCGCAACTGACAGCAACAAGTAAATCATGCACAAACACGCCGAGGTCGATGGACCGCTCCAACAGAAAGTAAATGTGCACTGCCGAGGGTCGAGCGGCACGAACCATAGATGTATCTATTATCACCGAGGTGATCGGCCCGGTCCAAAATCATCAAGACAATATCAATGAAAGCACATAAGGCTCAATCATATACAAGGAAATCTCTACCAAGACTCAGTAATTTTATATGCTTACTTTCATGTTCTCAAGTCTCTAACAATTACAACGTTCATATTGGCTACTTCAAAGTATGAAATATTTCCCCAAATAGGCATGCGTGGGTCCTAAGCTACCCGAACAATTTTCATATAGTAGCTACGTACGGACTCTCGTCACCCCGTACGTACGTAGCCCCCGCATTTAGCAACAATTACTTATTTAAATCCTAGGGGGACAATTTCCCTCTTACGAGGTTAGAAAGGAGACTCACCTCGCTCCAAAGTGCTCTCCCAATCTCCAAGAACGAGCTCAAGTCCTTAATTCGAAGCCGGAAAATCCTAAGCTAATCAAACGAAGCAAGAACTAGTAAATAAAGGCTTACAAGATCGAATTCTAGCTATTTAAACAATTTCCTAGCCATTAACACTAGTTTCCTAAATTTCGACCCCGGGCCCACGTGCCCGGATTCCGAGATTTTTCGAGGGAAGTTGTTCTCTATCATCTAAGGATCACAAATATATGATTTCTAGTTCATTGCATGGCAAATTTTCGTGTTAAAACTTAAATTCTCATTAAACCTAGGTCTAGCTCAAATTCCTTGATTTTACCCAATCCTTGGTGTTAAATCTACCTAATGTTTATGTATTTGGACTAAAAATGAGTGGGGATTACTTACCTCAAAATGTTATGCTGAAACTTCCCCTTTGAATCACCAAAATTGCCTAAGAGTTGAGAGAGATATGGGGAAAATGAGCTTAAGCTCGAATTAAATGAGGCACTGACCCTCTGCGATTTTCGCTTATGCGGAAGAAATCCCGCTTCTGCGGGTTCCGCTTCAGCGGACATCTAACCGCCTTTGAGGAAATGGGCCAAGGAGACTGGGCCGCTTCTGCGGTCCAGAACTCACTTCTGCGAGTCCGCATAAGCGGAAATAGAACCGCTTCTGCGGTTTGGGCCTACCGCTTCTGCGGTCTTGGGGTCCGCTTTTGCGGTTTCCCCTAGGCCTGGCCCCTTCCGCTTCCACGATCACAGGACCGCTTCTGCGGTCTTGCTTCTGTGGTCCAGGAGCCGTAGAAGCGGTTATGACAGAAGCAGCAGATGTTGCCTCTTTTCAATTTCTAGCTTCGCTCGAACCTCGACCATTTGATGCTCAGGGCTCCCGAGCCCCGCCCGAACATACCGACAAGTCTTAAATTACGAGGAGGACCTACTCAAACCTTCGGAACACCCAAAACATTATTAAATCTCGGAATGGGACCCCAAAACCAATTAATCGAATCTAATGAACTTCAAGTTCTAAATTTTCTACCAACGGGTCAAAACGCCCTTAAACTACCCGGATTGACGCCAAACTTTACAGGTAAGTCTTATATGATATTTCGGACTCGTACCAAGTGTCGGAATCAAAATCCAACACCGATACCTATAAAAACAATAATTTCTTAGTTTATTTAATTCTTTGAAACTTAACTTAACAATTTTTACGAAAAATTACATTACTCGGGCTAGGGACCTCGAAATTTGATTCCACGCACACGCCCATGTCCCATATTTTTTCACGGACCCTCAAAAATTGCCGGATTGTGATTCCGGGTCCGTTTTCCCAAAATATTGACCGAAGTCAAACTTGGCCTTTTTGAAGATATGAAATGAAGCGAATGAGCTTATTCTTGCCCGAAATTCTTCTAACTTCCGAACCACCCGCCCCTGCAAGTCGTAATTCAGCTAAAGAAAATGCAGAAAGGATTAGTTAAGGGAATGGGGTTCAAGAATGCAAAACGACCAGTCGGGTCGTTACAGATTGATATCACTGTTTTTGCATTACTTTGCATATTATTTGATCTTGGTCCAAGGTTTTAAATATTGTTTTGCAAACTTAGCGATCTTTCTAAGATTTGAATACTTAAATGATATTTTACTGACGTTTTGAACTTAGAACTGCTATTTTACTATTGCCCAAGGGTCTTATATGTGCATTTCTGGACTGAGCATGGATCGGGCTGCGCGCCGCAGTAGTGTTATATGTACATTTCTGGACTGAGGATAGATCTGGCCTCACACTGCAGTGGTGTGATATTGATATTGTGCTTAGGCTGTAGGAGCCCCTCTGGAGTCTGAACCCCCACAATGAGCGCGGGTGCCCAAATGGATCGGGCTGTGCGCCGCAGCGGTCATATGCATTGCATTGCATTCATGCATTGGTTCCTGTTTGTACTACGTGTCATGATATTTAGCACTCTCATTTCATTGGCATCCATGCTACTTCATGCATTGTTTACCAGATACACTGGTGTTATTGGTTGGTGGAGTGCTCTTCCCGAGGGGCTGACTTATGTGCTGACTTGCACTATCTGATATCGCATTCATATGCTTGACTGTTGGAAAAGATATTTTCAATAGAGGTTTTTAACTGAGCTAGATATTTTCTAAATGATTTTTTTCATGGTCTTATTGTTTTTCTCAAAAGATTTGCACTGTCCCATACAACATTATGGACTGCTTTACGTGATTTCTTACCGCTCAGTTATTATTTACTCTTATTTCTCACTGAGTTGGAGTACTCACTTTACTCCCTTCACCTCGCGTGCATAAGCAGGTATTTGTTCACCCGGTAGTAGGTTATTAGCTGATTGAAGGTATACCGTTGTAGCTGAGCAAGGTAACCGCCGGCGTTCGCGGCACCGGACTTTGTCCTTTGATTCCAAAAATTTTACTTTGTATATTATTACTGGCCCTGTAGTTGTGTTCAGTCTTCTTTATATGCTCGTGACTTGTGACACTTTAGTCGGGTTGTGTTGGGTTGTAATTATCGGTTTTAATGCCATTAAGTTGTATTTTCTATTCATTATGTTTAATAATTGATAAATAGATAATTTAGGTTAGTTGGCTGGCCTTGTCTTCTCGAGAGGCGCCATCACGACCGGGTATGGAAATTAGGTCGTGACAAGTTGGTATCAGAGCCTAGGTTATTAGGTCTCATGAGTCTTGAGCAGGTTTAGTAGAGTCTCGCGGATCGGTACGGAGACGTCTGTATTTATCCTCGAGAGGCTACAGAACCTTTAGGAAAACTTCCCATTCTTGGAATTATTATCGTGCGTACTTGATTCAGCTTGAGATATAACTCTTGAAATTCCTTCCTCATGCTGTATGCGCACATGAGCGCTCAGTATTATATGTGCCTTGATGGTTTGTGATTTCCCCGATCGAGGGGCGAGATGTGATCTTCGTGAGTATGTTGGTCCAGTCTAGAGGACTTGAGGCCGGATCTTGCCTATGGCTTGAGCACTGAGGTGCTGATCGTGTTAGCAAGTGTTTTGGAACTTATATGTTCGGTATTGTCCCTCTTAGCCGGAATGGCAGCTATATATCCATGTGATCTGTATGTTAGCATTGCGAGGTGTATCTATATGACTTGGTAGTGACGAAGAAGTCTGCTGGATAATAGATGAACTGTTAAGTGTTCGTTTCCTATTGTGATTTGTTATGTAGCCCCGAGTTATGGGTGCGTGAAGAATATTTTCGTGTCTCCTAGTTGGGAAGTGAAGTACATTATGTGTGGCGGTATGAGTTCAAACTCAGGAAGACTAAATGGCTGTGTTATGTGTATGATGGTGGAAGATGTGCTGAAATACTAAACTGAGGAGAAGCAGGTGGGCTATCTCCCGCGGAGTGTTCTTCAGTGGTATGATTCTTATGTATATTGTTAGAAGATATCATGTGTAATAGAAGAGTACGTGTTAAAATTTGATAAGTTCGGGTCGCTCAAGAGAGTGGACTCAGCTGATGTGGGGATGAATGCAATATTTGCAGAGGATTACAGTACTATATGATCTGTGTTTTCACAAACTTGTAGATGATTGAGTTTAATCTCATTGTGGCATCATTAGAGCAAAAGTGTTATGATTTGTTAAGGGTGTCTTGATGTATGGCTTCGAGCCAAGTTAGAGAGGTTGCTGTTGATTAGCTGACTGCACGGTTATGTGCTATGTTGGTTCCGTTTCGAGGTATATCGGCGGATCAGTTCTGGTTGCAGAAATTGAGCCGAGGATGGCACGTATGAAGGAAAATTTTGATAAAGGTTATACAATGATTCGTAGATGTGTGAAAATAATAGGATGTCTTGAGCTGTTGCTGGTAAAGAATGCTCAGTGTATAGAGAAGGAAGTTGGTTGTTTGTATTGGTATGAGATCATGTTCTACTGTGTCAGAGTGCTAATAAGGCACGAGTAGTTCTGTTCGTTAAGTCAGATAACTTACAGTTGTGTAAGAGTGAATGACTCTCGAGAATGGTTTTATTGTGTTCAAGATTTGGCATCTAATGACCAGGTATCTTAAGGTTGTGTATGTGGCTAGAGACTGTGTTTTCATTAGAAAAGATCAAGACTTGTGGTATTTTATGTTAATTATGGGATTCTATGTATCAGTATTTGGAAAGTAATGGTAACGAATTTCAGATTTGCAGGAAGTTCTTCGGGGTAAAGTACTCTGGAATGTGGTATTTCTGGGAATGGTTGAGAGAGTATTCAGTGGTCATGGGTCTTAGACAGTGTGGTCTTATGTGCGAGTCTCGTGTGGTAAGCATGGATTGAGGCATTGTGATGCCACAACGAGGGAGAAATATCAAGTGGGTGATGAATAAAAAGAGAAATTAGATAGATGGAATAGCTTGATAGTAGACCGAATCAGTATGGTAAGGATATGATTAATTCTTCATACATATTCGAGGTAATGAGTTCGTACAGGTATGTTGCAGCAAAGCTCTTGAGTTCCGACAGCTTGTTTAGCTTGGTTTGGATATGAGGATTCAGTCCTGACAGTTTATCTTGTGCAAAGGGAATTGGGGAAAAATTCTTGCTAGGTTTCACCGTGGTTTGGAGATGTATATATCTTCTATGGGCATGAGAAGCATGGAATGCGTAATGATTTTCTTCCAAATGGGATCAGCGGAGGTTGTTGGTTAGGTGAGTTACAATTCAGTTCTGAAAAGAAGTTTGTAAAATTCTCAGGCAACGGGTAGCCTCAGGTAATCAAGGAAATGATACTGCTGAATAGGAGTGATTTGACGAGAGTATATGTCTCGGAAGAAGGGTAATGTGATTAGACTAGTGATACTACGATAGTATTGCAGTGCTTTCTTGCTAGATTGACTGCTGATATCTGATTGTGTTTGATGGCACAGGAGAATTTTAGAATATCATCCGTGGAATGATTGCGTACTCGAGGTGTAATATGTATTTATACTGCAGAATTTGGGGATCAGATATAGTAATTTGTGTGCTATATGGAGCTGGAGACTGGGAATTCTCATGTTCAGGCTAGGTAGTGGTTGTGGATAGTGTGTATTGGTACCGTTAGTGGCTATTGGGGGTTTGGAAGCCTGAGTGGATCTTTCTTTTCTTGGTATATTAGATTCTGGATATAATATTGGGGTGTAGACTGGTTGTCTCAGTATTGGGTTATTCTAGACTATTGTGCTGTGGGTTATGTCGGAAAATGCCACAGGTTGCGTGGTGAGGTGCATCAGACTATGTTCTAGCAGAATGGTTGTGTTCCAAAGACCAGCGGATGGCTGGGAAGGATTGCTTTCCTTAATTGGGCCTTTGCGACGGCTATTAGTATAGAGGTTTCTACTATTGATTCAGTTCCGATATTGAGGGACTTTTTCGGATGCGTTCCTTGTGGCCGGGCATGTCGCCGGGCGAGATGTGGATTTCGGTATTGATTTGGTGTCGGGCACCTTATCGTACGGCTCCGGTATGATTTATAGTAGTGGAAGGAGCAGCTTCAGGCTTCTTGATAATGAGCTCGTTGGTAGGCTATCTGGGTACGTGTTTAGCTTGCGTTAGCTTGGTTGGCCCTGAGTTGTATTGTTGAGGGATAGGTTGAATCTATCGTTATTGAGCTTGTTAGGGATCTGGGGAGATCTATGAGTTGCTTTCTGTGTTGTGAGGCGTTATGATTTTCGGACTGTGGGCCCATATAGTGCGGTGCTATCGAGATTCATAGTGGAAGTTGAGTTTTGTAGCTTACAACGCTATAAGTAGATATCATTATGCACTCCCTATATGAGATATTTGTGTGGATCGGGTGGCACGCCGCCACGGGTATGTTATCTGGATCGGGTTGCACGCCGCAATAGTGTGATGTTGAGAATAGTTTTCTATATGTTACTTTGTATGCCTTGCTTCCTGGTTTCTGAGGAAAGTCCGTATTGGGTGTTGCTCGGTGAATAGCGCATCGGTTGTGTCCTTTCAGGATTGAATGGTGTATATTACTTGCTTCACCGTGGGTGTGATGGATTGCTTGGTTTCAGACATCAATCTGTGCGTGGATGTCTATTTTGAGCATGGTGACTTGAGGTGCTTCATGTGTAACATTGTTTGGATAGGATCGCGCGTTGTGGCGAGGCCATGTGGAGTTATGACCTTTCGGGGTAGATTCATGCGTTCTGTTTTATGATGTGAGATGGGGTCTCATTCTGGTATTGTGATGGTACTGATGAGCTTGAGGTACAACTCTTTCATTTGAGTCATTTGTCATGATTTGAGTATGTTCAGATTATTTCTTATTGGTGCGTGTATTATGCAAGTTGTGGTTTATGCCTGTGTTGAGGTGTCATATCACCAGAGTGGTGTGTTGGATTCGAGGTGATCGTTGGAGTCATTAATGAATGCGAACAAGTGTGATTTCAGCTTGTTAGAAAGATAATATCGAGGCTTGACCCGGAAATCTGTTGTGATATTAGTCAAGGGAAGTGGCTTCATGAATGGTTGATCCAAGATATGGTTATGGTTTATCACGTGTTTCAGTTACCGTTGGCAGTATATGAAAGTGTTGGAATAAGACTTTAGCTAATAAAAGGGTTTTCTATCGATATTTGGTTATTGTGGGCAATTGCTATGAATAGAGGCCATCGTTTCGAGTGTTTGGATTGCGTGGTATATCATATGGTCTCACCTGAGGTTGCAGGTATAGGTTATTACAGCTGGTTTGAATTCATTCTAAATATAGATGTGAGATTCTGATCTTGTGTATGATTTTTGGAAAGCGCAATGTGGTTCTACGGTTTATGGTCTAGATGGGCTGTGAAATTTCAGCTGTGTTGTATGATCGGACCTATGTGAGATAGGGTGACGTGGGATCAACCTGGGTATATGCTTGGTAAGGTCATTTAGCTATTGGTTGGCTTCTAGGACAACTCTAGGTACGCTCGAGGACGAGCATTTGTTTAAGTTGGGGAGGATGTGACGACCCGACCCGTCGTCTCAGGTATTACCGCCCTATTTTCCTCATTTGTTTCTTCTTCATGTTTCAGTATCGGCATTTGGCGAGTTAGAGTCGAATTAGTTTGGTTTTGGTAGAAAATGAGACATTTAGTCTCTTTAAGGAAGGCTTAAGTTGGAAAACTTAACCAAACGTTGACTTATGAGTTAGAAGGCTCGAATGTGATTTTCGAAGATTCAGTTAGCTTCAGGGGATGATTTGTGACTTAGGAGTGCGATCGGAATTGATTTTGGAGGCCCGATGTAGAATTAGGCTTGAATTGGTGAAGTTAGTATTCTGGCGAATGCCGGTTGGTAGGTGAGATTTTGAACCGGGGGTCGGAATGGAATTCCGAGAGTTACTATAGCTTCGTTAGGTGATTTTGGATATGTGTGCAAAGTTTCAGGTCATTCGGACGTCGTTTGGTCGGGTTTTTGATCGAAAGTGCATTTCGGAAGTTCTTGAAGAACTTAGGCTTGAATCCGATGTGAATTGATGATTTTAGTGTTCTTTGAGTTGTTTTGATAATTGGAACAAGTTGTGATGTTTTGGGATATGTTTGTGCGTTTGGTTAAGGTCCCGGGGGCCTCAGGGTGATTTCGGGTGATCAAACGGATCATTTTTGGATTGTTGGAATTGTTGGTTTTTCAGCTGTGTAATTGCAGAAGATTCCTTCTTCGCGTAGGGTGTGTCGCGAATGCGTAGAGTAAAGTTGGGAGGTCTAGATAGTGTTCTTCGCGTTCGCATTCGTGTTAGGGCCACGCGTTCGCGTATGTTGATGACCTAGTACTTCGCGTTCGCGGTGCTAGGCACGCGTTCGCGTAGTAGAAGAAGAGGGCCCAGCTCAGGTGTTCAACGCATTCGCGTTCAAAGGGTCGCGTTTGTGTAGGTTCAGGGGCCCAAGCATCACGTTCGTGGGTAAGTCAGCGCGTTCGTGAAGAGTAATATTGGCCAGTGGAAAATTTGTGCATCGCGAACGCGAGAGGGATCTCGCGTTCGCATAGAAGAAAAACTTAGCTGGGCAGTATTATATTATTTCATCCGCGACCCATTTATTATTTCCTCCATTTTTGAACCACCTCAAGAGCCTTTTGGTAGAAATTGAAGAGAGGTTTGACGGGAATTGATTGGAGGTAAGTCTCGTGACCTAGGAACGCTATTTTATTGAAGAATCAACCTTTAATTCTTGGAAAATTGGGTGAAAATTTGAAGAACTAGGGCTTGGGTTTTGAAATAAAAATTTGGGATTTGAAAGGGAATTTGAACTCTGATTTTGGTGAATTTGATATGCACAGACTCGTGGAGAGACGAGGAATCCGGTAATGTGATTTTTGTAATTTTTCGAGAAGTGGGCCCGGGGCTCGGGTTTTGCTAGTATCGAGATTTCTGCTATATTTTGATTATTTTCGATTGGGTATTGTTCCTTTGGCATAGTGTGATGTATTCACTCTGATTTTGGCTAGATTCGACGCGCGTGGAGGCCGATTCGAGGGGCAAAGGCATCGCGATCTAGAAATTTCACCGGTTCGAGGTGAGTAATACTTGTAAATGATATCATGAGGGTTTGAAACCCCGGATTTGCACATCATAGTGCTGTATTGTGGTGACTTGCATGCCAGGTATGAGCGTGGGGTAGAGCACCGTTGGGGATTGTGACTTGGTCTGTCCGGTTGTTGATTTTATTGCGTGATTAACTGAAACCTACTTGATGCTATCATGATTTGGGCTTCGTGCCGATTATTTGAATCCTTCAGGGATTGATATCACTGTTTCTGCATTAATTTGCATATTATTTGATCTCGGTCCAAGGTTTTAAATACTGTTTTGCAAAATCAGCCATCTTTCTAAGATTTGAAAACTTAAATGATATTTTACTGACGTTTTGAGCTGAGAGCTGCTATTTTACTATTGCCCAAGGGGCTTATATGTGCATTTCTGGGTTGAGCATGGATCGGGCTGCGTGCCGCAACAGTGTTATATGTGTATTTCTGGACTGAGTATGGATCGGGCTGCACGCTGCAGCGGTGTGATATTGATATTGCGCTTGGGCTATAGGAGCCTCTCTAGAGTCCGAACCCCTATAGTGAGCGCGATACCCAAATGGATTGGGCTGCGCGCTGGAGCGGTCATATGCATTGCATTGCATTCATGCATTGGTTCCTGTTTGTACTACGTGTCATGATATTCAACACTCTCATTTTATTGGCATCCATGCTACTTCATGCATTGTTTACCAGATACCCTGGTGTTATTGGTTGGTGGAGTGCTGTGCCCGAGGGGCTGACTTATGTGCTGACTTGCACTATCTAATATCGCAGTCATATGCTTGGCTGTTGAAAAGGATATTTTCAATAGAGGTTTTTAACTGAGCTAGATATTTTCTAAAGGATTTTTTTCAGGTTCTTACTATTTTTCTCAAAAGGTTTGCACTGTCCCATACAGCATGATGGAGTGCTTTACGTGATTTCTTACCGCTCAGTTATTATTTACTCTTATTACTCACTGAATTGGAGTACTCACTTTACTCCCTGCACCTCGCGTGCAGTTGCAGGTATTTATTTACCCGATAGCGGGTTATTAGCTGATTGAAGGTATATCATTGTAGCTGAGCAAGGTGACCGCTGGCGTTCGCGGCATCGGACTTTGTCCTTTGATTCCAAAAATTTTACTTTGTATATTATTATTGGCCCTGTAGTTGTGTTCAGTCTTCTTTAGATGCTCGTGACTTGTGACACCCCAGTCGAGTTGTGACGGGTTGTGTTGGGTTGTAATTATCGGTTTTAATGCCATTAAGTTGTATTTTCTATTCATTATGTTTAATAATTGATAAAGAGATGATTTGGGTTAGTTGGCTGGCCTTGTCTTCACGAGAGGCGCCATTACGATCGGGTATGGAAATTGGGTCGTGACATTAGTCTTGTGCAGAGTTTGGGAGCAGAGCTTAGCCCCGAGAGAAGAGGTTAATGCAAGGTTTAGAATAGAGAAGCACTTATGCAAAGAGAGACAATGCTTAGTCTCATGAGAAGGCAGTGCTTAGCCTTATGCAAATGGGGAGTTAGGGCTTTGCCTCATGCAAGTATTGAGACAAAGCTTAGTCCCATACAAAGAAAAGACAGTTCTTAGCCTTATGCAAATAGGTAGGCAGGGCTTAGCCTTATTCAACGATTTGAGACAGATCTTAGTCTCACGCAAAGAGAAGGCAACACTTAGCCTTATGCAAGTAGGGAGGCAGGGCTTAGCCTCATGCAAGGATCGAGATAGAGCTTAATCTCATGCAAAGAGAATGCAATGCTTAACCTTATGAAAATAGGGAGGCAGGGCTTAGCCTCATGCAAAGATCGAGATAGAGTTTAGTCTCATGCAGAGAGAAGGCAATGCCTAGTCTTAAGCAAATAGGGAGGCAGGGCTTAACGTCATACGTGAATTGAGATAGGGCTTAGTCTCATGAAAAGAGAAGGCCACACTTAGCCTTATGCAAATATGGAGTTAGGGCTTAGCCTCATGCAAGATTTGAGATAGGGCTTAGTCTCATGTAGAGAGAAGGTAATGCTCAGCCTTATGCATGTATGGAGGCAGGGCTTAGCCTCATGCCGGAACAAGACAATGCTTAGCCTTATGCAGGGAGGGAGGCAGGGCTTAGCCTCATGCAAGGATCGAGATAGAGCTTAGTCTTGTGCAATAGACAAATAGAAAATAGGAGTATAATATTTCTTAGCCAGAGATATATTTGCGCTTGACGGTCTGGTTGTTATGAAGGTAATGATTTTAAAGCGCACGTACTTGTGGTTATTTCTTGTCCCTGCATTCAAAGAAAAATAGTGAGTTTTGTAGGAGAGGTTGGTTCGTGCCTTTGTCTGCTTGCTTTGCTCTGGAGATCTTGTCCGAGTTATCCTGGGTAACACCAGGCTACCATAGAGATAATGTTTTTAAAAAATATGCAATTATGTGATGAAATAGAGTTATTTTAGAAAAAATAGTGGTATATAATGTCAAGTAAATTAGACGAACTAATGACCGCGAAACTATTACAAACATTGCGGCTTTTTTGCATTAAAATTTTGAGGGTCCACCTCAAAATTCTGCCTCAGTTTAGTAAGTGATCCTTCGGCCGTTCTGTATGTAATGAAGTTTGTTGGATCTATTTCGGAATTTTGAGAATCATTCTCAAAATTTTGCCCCAGTTACTTTACCGATTTCTGACTATCTTACACATGATGACATCAGCTGGACTTGCTCTGAAATTTTGAGGGTCCTCCTCAAAATTCTGCCCCAATTTCTGGTTCTAGGAAAATAAGGATTTTATTAAGATCCGACTGAACCCATAGGGATCCCCTCTGAAACGGGAATCAGGTCAAGCGTAGTTCAGTTACATCAGATGAAGAAATGTAAACAAATCTAAACATAGTATCTCTTGACTGCGTCTGAATTGATAGGCTTTGGCCAAATTTCTCTATCCATTTCTGCAAGTTTGAGTGCTCCTCCTATTAGTACCCTGTGAACCATGTAGGGCCCTTGCCAATTGGGTGAAAACTTTTCTTTGGCTTCATCTGGATATGGGAAAATTCGCTTCTGTAACAGTTGCTCCGATGTGAATTGTCTTGGTCTGACTCTTTTGTTGAAAGCACTGGACATTCTCTTTTGATAAAGCTGACCATGACACACTGCATTCATCCTTTTTCCATCTATGAGGGTTAATTTCTCATAGCGGCTCCTTATCCATTCTGCATCACTGAGTTCGGCTTCTTGTATGATCTTTAAAGAAGGAATTTCTACCTCGACGGGAATGACAACTTCAGTACCGTCTAGGTTGGACTTAGGTTTGTTCCCAAAATTTGCAACTTCTCTAATAGCTTCCTCAGGTATTTCATCCTCTTCTTCCAAGTCACTATCCTTATATTGCGTTGTCTCATTACATGTCACAATCGTTGGTTCATCAAGGTAAGAAATAGTAATGCTGTAGAGGGAAAATGAAAAATATAATAATAAATACTAAATAAAAATGCATTAATTAAATTTTGAAAAATATCAAAAGAGGTACGGCTCGATGACTTGAACAATTATTTCGAAACAAAATGCGTCTTTAAACAAAATACTGGAAATATCTTAAATGCTTAAAATGTCTATTAAAAACAGGTCATGCTAATTTCCAAGCTACCCAGGAACTCGACGGGCCCAGGATGGTGCAACAATCCAATTCTCGAGAATAGCTCCCTTCTCCATGGTCTGAATGGTAAGGCCTTCATTCCTCCTCCTCCTCAACTATCACATTGCAATCCATATTCTCGTCTTCTAGGAATAGGTTCTTTAGCCCAGCCAAAGCTTCCTCCTCTGTAGATCCCCATATTGTGCTGGCATGGTGAAAGGTCTAACTCAGATACGACACTGGCTGCTCGAGAGGGTAATAGGGAGCACGCTATGGGAGCGACCAATCATCATATTCTTTCCATGTATACTGATATCCGAGCCCAAAAGTTATGCCATGACGTTTCAACTATATCAATTTGGTAACCCTGGAGTTTCTTCCCAAGCCCTTTGTCGGGTTCATACCTTGAACATGCGAGTATGCTTTCTATTTGGCTACTTTAACATTTATCTTTCTTAATTTCATTGAAACGCTCGATGAGGTAATAAGTTTCTACACCCAACTTTCTTCTATTCTCGACAGCCGCGACAGTTTGACTGGTGTAAACGGGATTACTTCCATCTCAGTGAATGATTACCTCCTGATTGTTCCTTTTGAACTTCACATCCTGGTGTAGTGTAGAAGCTACAACTCCATCGGCATGTATCCAAGGTCGTCCCAGTAAAAGATTGTACGTAGAAGATATGGCTAATACCTGAAACTCAACATCAAACCAAGTCGGGCCCATCTACAAACAAAGGTTAAATTCCTCAATTGTGGCCCTTTGAGACCCATCAAATGCCTTCACATTCATACTCTCTACTCGTATCTCATGGAAATATTTACCCAACCATTTCAGAGTAGTCAATGGACAAATTTTGAGGCTTGAACCCCCATCTATTAAGACCGCGACGATGAATTTTTCCTCGAACTATATTGTGATATGCAGTGCCCGGTTGTTACTTAATCCTTCAGGCGGTAGTTCATCTTTATGAAAGGTGATCTTGTGGCTTCCCAGTACTTGCCCTACCATATTGGCCATCTCTCCACTGGTGATGTTGTTAGGCACATAAGCTTCATTCAACACCTTCATCAGAGCATTCCGATGCACCTCAGAAATTTGCAGCAACGACATGATGGATATTTGGGTGGGAGTCTTGTTCAGATGATCAACGATAGAGTATACTCTTGCATGTGCTTTCCTCCAGAGATCATCTAGACCAGTTTCGATGACGGTTTTTTTGGTAGAAGCGTCCTTACTTGTTCCTCCTAAATTTTTGGGTGTATAGATCCTTCCAGTTCTGGTCATCCCCTGTGCAGCACCAGATTCTTCCGTCTTTGCTTTTCCTTTTCTCCTAGATTCGGCAATGTAATCCCAGGGTATGGCATTGGACTTGAAAAGTGGTGTGGATGCTACCATCGCAGTGAAGGGTTTGGATACTTCTACATCAAATGGAGTAGGTGTAGTCATAGGTGTTGTTACTTCAATTTCAAACGGGACTGAAGAGGCTACTTCAATTTTGATCGGTGGCTATATCTGTACCACATCAGGAGTGAGTATGACTGTAGGTTTAGGGTTATGACCTTCCCGAATAAGCCCAATTGACCCTTCAGGATCCCATTCTTCATCGATTTATATCATATTTACTCCTTTTCCCCTATGATTTGGGAGGAGATTGTTGCGGAAATTTGGTGCGACTTCCTTTGGTTGTATGACTTTGGTATCAATCAAGGTTCAAATCTTGTCTTTCAGAGTTTGGCATTCACCAATAGTATGCCTTTTCATGCCATAATGGTACGCACATATTTTATTCGGGTTGACCTATTGGTAGGAGATTTCCATGGCGACAGCGGGAATAGAGGTGACATATCCGGCAGCCTTCAGTCTTTCATATAGCTGATCAATGGGATCAGCAATATGGGTATATTGTCTGGGCGGCCTGCGATTGGGTCTGGGTTTTTGATAGGTTTGATGGGTTGGAGGTGAATGGTAATAGGCTGGCTGGGTTTTATAAGTGTGATAGGCGGTAGCAAGTTGAGAATATCTGGGAGGTGAAGGTTGGTATGCGGGTGGAGGTGTTTGGAATGTGAGTGGAGATTTTTGACCTTGGACCACTATCACTGCCACTACTTCTTTCTTCTTTGATATACCCCCTTGACTGTAATATTTTATTCGTAACCTGCAATGCCACAAAATTGGTTACCATCCCACTCTTGATCCGTTCTTCAATCCTTTCCCCGAGTTTGATGATGTCAGAGAACTTGTGATTTTTGATAACCATTAACCTTTCATAGTATTATGGATCCTAGGCCCTAACAAAGAATTTGTTCATCTGCTCTTCCTCTAGTGCCGCCTGACCTTTGCAGCTTCTGACCTCCGTCAAGTAGCATACGCGCAAAATGTTTTTGTCTGTTTCTTCTTGAGGTTCTGTATGTAGAAGACATCTAGTGTATTCTCTGTATTAAGACTAAATCGGTCCATGAAGTCTGATGCCATACTTACCCAATTAACCCACTTCTTGGGATTTTGACTGATATTCCAAGCTAGGGCATCTTCAGTGAGACTCCTCATGAATAGTTTCATGAAAATGGTTTCATCTTTCCCAAATTCCATGAGATTATCATATTATGTCCTCAAATGTACCTTCGGATCACCTGTTTCATCAAACATCTTAAACACGGGAGGTTTGTAACCTTCCGGTAGTTCCACGTCCGGTTGAATGCATAGATCCTCATAATCCAGACCCTCAATTCCTTTGCCTCCTTCAACACATTGGACTTAGCTTGTGAGCTTCTTGAGCTCCTCCGCCATATTCTTAATAAGCAGGTCCTTCTCGGTGGATTCTAGTATGTATGAGATTGGTTGAGTGGAGTGGGGTAAGGTTTCTACGTATATGGCATTATTTTGGTAGGTGCTGGGGGTTGGAGTGTAGTGGTGATCATTAGTTGAATTTTGCGAATCAGGGATAGGCTGTGGGGTATTCTAAGGAGTATGGTAAGTGGTTTGTAGGTATTGGGTGGGAAGATGTTGGTGTGGAGGAGGAGTGGGTATTGGTGGAGGATTAGGATTTTGGGGAAGTATTGCATATTGATGAGGTGTGGGAGGGTTTTGTGAACGTTTGTTTGGTGTGTTTTGAAAGGTGCTAGGTTTTGGGCATTTTGCGGGTTAAGATCCGGGACGTTTAGGGTGAGGGAGAAGTTTTCCAAGTTGCGGACCTGCTCAAGTTCCCCTTGCAATTCTAGTATTTTTTGTTCTAACCGCAGGACCAATTCATTCTGGGCCGGAGTACTCCGACCATCTGAAGTTTCAACATTTTCCACGTGCGCAACATTTTCTTTCTGGATACCATTCATATCATCCATATTAGCATTTTCCCTAGCCTTTTGAATTACTTGGAGGAGGAGGAGGAAGAGGAGGAGAAGGCGGAGTGCCTCTAGATCTGGTGTGATATGCTAACGATGCCAATATGTGCGAACCAACCTTAGGGATAGGAATAATCAAAATAAAGAAAAGTGCAAAGAGGTAAACAAGTCAATAAGGATTTTGAAAAGCATTTGCAATATTTAAACACGTGTTGCGAGAATGTAAATTCGCGTCCTAATCTGGAAAACCTCATTGTGCCTGAGGTAAGCCTAGCGACAAGTAGATTTGGAGAGATTTAATGCTGATAAATGCTTCATTGCATTAATCTAATAAATAAGACGAACCTAAAAACGATGATAAATAAATGAGTTAGTAATGGCATCTGCCTTATTATACTCGAATTCCAAAATGACTGAAAACAGATAAACCTAATCTACTTGGTCCCAGAGGGACCTTCCACATATTTGACCCTCTTGGCTCTGTCAATTAAATTCCCCAGGTCATGCATGTCAAGCAAGAGGTATGCCCTCGCTAGGTCTCCTCCCTCGTTTCCCTCTGCATTCTGACAGACTATTACACTTTTCCTCATCTTCCCTTCCAGTTCCATAAGACCATGCTCCAAATATTCCAACCTTTCTGTCGACGTTGTAGCCATTTCCTTCCACTCATTAATTGACTCCATGTCTAACTTGTGTTGTTCCAAATGCCTGGCTTTGGACTCAGGCACTCTTTTGTGCAGCCTCTCATACTTCACTTGTGACTCAACAAACTCTTCTATGACTCTTTTCCCTTGACCAATACCTGGCTCGACTATTCCTACTATGTTATCTTCTAACCATGATGGGTAGAAGTACACATGATCGGCGTGATATCGATCTGGATTGATGGTATCCTTTTCCACGATAATCTTCAAATGCCACATGTGCTAGGCCTTACATTTGTATGGAATGGCATCATCTCGAAAATATGCTCTATAATGACTCATTTTGGATACTCGTGGTATGACTTGTTTTCTACCAACTTGTCTCATGACCCTGATAGGAACATAGGGATGTATTCCCCTTAACCTAATCAATACCAAATGCGAAACATCTCTGGATTTGATGATCAATTTATTAGTAGGGAACCACTCAAACATCCAGTGGACCTGGTCCTTAGCCAAATTGCTAAAAAACTGTGCCCATTCTATTGCATTCTCTAGCTGTGCCAATCTGTCTTGGATAAAGGTCATTCTTTTAGGATGGTGGAAAGCTATGTAATCGTTCCATGGTCTCTGTGGAAGCTCTTGGTGGTATTGATCCCTCTGAAGATGTTCTAACAACCAAATCTGCAGTTGCAAGTTACAACCCTAAAAATGTTTGAACCCTTTCTTGCAACGATCCATAGCCCGATATATATCTGCTACAATCGTCAAAACAATAGTATAGGTTTGTCCCTCGATTCCCTCCATTAAAGCTTTGGTTACCATGGCCAACATGGTGTGAATTCTGTCCCCTTGGCTTGGAAATACTATCATACCTAGAAAGTAGATGATGAATACAAAAGCTTATGATGAGTCCAACCTAGGGAAGTGATGGAGAATTCATCATGAAAGATACAGTAAGATTTGTTGTGTCCATATCGTTCTTAGAGGAAATCAAAGGGTATGTAGGACTTCTTCAAGCACTCCAAGTCATCATTCTTTCTCAGACCCATTATTTTTAGAAACCCCCTAGTAGTGCAATTTTCTGGTAATCATAAACCGCGACTATCCCATGGTAACCCAGCGAATCCTCCTATTTCCTCCAAAAGAGGAGTCATTTCTATATCGTCAAAATGGAATACAACTCTTTCTCCTTCCCAGAACATAGTATCAGCCTCGATCAACATGTTGTTTGGTTGGATGTCCAATAAGGAAGGTAAATTTCCAATAATCCTTTGGATGTGATTTTTGTCACTTGGCAAAAGGTTTTATCACCAGTCTAACAATGGTGGTATACTTCAGACCATGCCGAACCTGGGAACATCATGCCTTATTTTCTGCAAAAATACACAGAGTTTGGCCATTTCCCCCTCTAAATTCAAATACTTACACATTAACGAATAACATGTCGGTATTTATCTCTCTAAATAATGCACATATCGTGGTTTGCCTGTTGGGATTATGCAATTCCTGATGGACTTTGGACAAGGCTTTCTTACAGGGTTATTATGCAGACAACATATTAACCTAGTCTAGGTTTTATCATGATGCATATACATTTATTATCAGAGTAAGGTTTCTATAGAAGTGTTAGACTGGTACCCTCAAACGGACAACTTGAGAGGGAAAGGCATGGAACCGTCGTCTGCACCACTGATCGACTAGGTTTACCGCAAACAAGCCAAATTTAAAGGGTGATTTTAGGAAGATCGCGGACACTCATCAAGCGCCGCTATAGTATTAGTACGCACGAGTGGAATATGATGTTGTGCATGAAGTTACGCAAAATAAAATAACATGTTATCAGTATTTTCATGATGAATAATGATACAATGCGGTATTTAATAAATGTAAAGACATTTAAGAAAGAAAAATAAGGAGACAAGCAAGTTTCCATAGCAAAAGTGTTGTGATAAAAAATTGAACGAATATAGGCAAATAAATTCATAGAGAGTGGGAAGGGGAAGAGGTGTGCAAGTATTCATTGAATAATAAAGACATGCTTAAAGACTAATTCACAAACAAGTTCGTTATGAGAGCCTAAAGATATCCCCAGCAGAGTCGCCATCCTGTAGACCCCCCTTTTTTCTCGCGAAATTGGGTTTCGACATTTCTGGGACAACTCCTTTTTGAGGGGGTAGGGAATTGGAATTTAAAGAGTCGCCACCTAACATATTAAGGTGCGTTAGGGCACGTAGAGCAGATAACTCATGTTGTACCAGTTTACATCACTAGAGATCGGGTAATGGCTCAAAATTACCTTGAGGGGAAGGTGTTAGGAACCCCTCGAGGTCCACAACGGCGGGTCCTGACCGAAATTAACTTATGAATTAGTCTTAAGGAGCGAGAGGAATATTTAATAGGGATGGGCGGTCCTAAATTTTTTAGCCTAAAGGATCACCTCGTGCAATATAAATAATACTTTGTAACTCCCTTAAGTCAGGGTATTACTCATATTATTCAGCAAGCACAGACTATCATCTCCTGCTACCTAATTACTATCTTTAAGTTTTTACCTAAAGCGCATTGGTTAATTCTAAACCGTACCCTATACGTGCACTACACGTCCCATGCCTATGGTTCAGGAGGCTTTGGACCTCTATTTAGGTTGTTCTAGACCTTAACTTAAGTTGCTCAAAAGGGAAGAATACTAATCAACAGACAAAAACAGTTAGGAATTTCATTTATAAGCAAATAAGGGCTCAGGTACGCCTCCGCAATTAGACAACAAATGCACGCCAGTTAGATTAACAAAGACAATTGATGTTTTTAAAAAGTTAAGAACATACAAACCTACATGCGGGATCTCTATATGAATCTGGATTTATATGGTTGGATAGTTATACGCAAAAGCCAGTATACTTCCAAAACCTATATGATTTGCCTACAGATTTTAAACATAGGGATTAAACCTATAGGCATGATGTCTAGGTGTTCTTATGCGATAGTGACAGTGGCAAGTCACAGAAATAGATCCAGAATTATTTGTTTTGATCTATAGACATATTTTCTAGTGAGAGTAACAACATAATGTTTGGAAACTTATGAACAAATGGGCGAAAATGAAAATCGGGTTGATTCAGACCTATAGGCAAGCTTTCTACAATTTGTTACCATTTTTAGATCTTATAGACATAATTTCTATAATTTGTAAGCAAAATAGTATATGAATGAGGTTTTTGCACACACATTGAATATTCGATTTCTTATAGGCATGGATTCAAATACAATTGAACCAAGTATCGAACCTATATGCAGGATTGCTAACATATAATTGTTGAACGTAATAAGATACCTATAGGCATGATTTCTAACATAATTGAACCAAATATTGAACCTACAGGTAGGATTTCTAACATATAATGCCTGAATGTAATAAAATACCTATAGGCATGATTTCTAACATACGATAATTGAACATGCAATAACACACTGTTGGACCTATAGGCAAGATTTCTAACACATTGCACATAATAACATATTGTTGGACCTATAGGCATGATTTCTACCCAATTTTTATAGTAAAAAATGTGAAATAAGAAACCCATCCCAATTTCACTAACACCCCAGAATTGTCATTACAAATAATTATTACAGAACATAATTCGATGTAATAAGTTACAATGTGCGTATAACTACAGGGAGCCTACAACATGCCCAAATACACCTGGACAGGCCATGCCTTCAAATCACAATAGCTCCAGAAGCCCATGTTCCTAGATACAATATGAAAAGTGATAAGTATCAAAGCAGAGCATACATAACCCAAATCCCTAGTGTGTCAGATTTCCTAAGGGCTTCAAAAACCCAGAACAATGCTTACACCAAGGAAATTCGCAGATATCAGAAATAGTTCAAGGAAGACTAGGGACCAAATCCTAGTGCGTCAGAGTTCACGAGGGTCTCACATGAACCTTGAGGAATGCTCACACTAGGGAGGCCAGAGGACAGAACCTAAATAGCATTGGCTTTTAGCCAGCTAAGAGTGAGGATTCAGAAGGATCGAAAGTAGAATGGATTATGGAATTCATTTAAGGACACAATCATATATAGAACATGTACAAAATAGCAAACAAATTTGAACCTAAGCACACTTAATCCAGTTTTAACAATCAGTCACATGCTAATTCATATGCAGATTAATAATGACAACAGAGATTTTAGATCAAACTAAATCATAGAAGGGGGACACATTGATTAACAGTAAGTCAGGAACTTATTAAGATAGTTCAAGAGAGGTATCATAACATAGAGAGAAGAGAACCAAACATGCCATATTATAATTGGTTCAACAACAAAAGTTATAAATCTGTTAAGGTACGCATCTATGCATGGCTAACCAGTCTTTATGGTAAGGTATGAAAGCATGCTTATAACAAACTTAAATCTAACAGACGGTCCTCAATAACACAGTTACGCAGATTTCATTAATCAATTCAAACTAAGTTCAACATGTCTTTACTACAAGTAATGGTATCTCGGATAACATAGTTTAATAGCAGTAACACAATGGACAAAATGAAATGGCAGAGGATTGAATGACTCAACAGTTAAGATGAAACAGGGAAGAAAGGAATCCAACAGTATAACAAATAGCACCAAAAGAAAGCAAATACTTGAAAATTTCTGGCCTTGGCTTTCAGCCGGCCAAAACCAAGAGCACAAAATAAGAGTGAAAGAACCAAGAATTTGTTGAGAGTATGAGTGTTCGAGTCTTGTCCTTAAGGGAAAAGGGGAGACTGGTTTAAATAGTGTTCATTTAAGTGAACAAATAAGGTAAATAATCAAACATACATAAACAAGGGAAGAAAATAATCACATAATCAATTGAAGTCTTGTTTAAGGATAGACAGTACATAGCTCAGTCAATTAACAACGCATAATAGCATGTAATTAGGCAAGTAACACTTAAAATAAGGAAGATATCAATTAACAAACAGTTTCAAGGCTAAATAAGGTAAAGAAATAATGGATACATGATAGATAGAACAAAATAAGAAAAATATCAGTCCCGTATAAGAAAGGAAAGAGTATCGAAAAATCAGTAAAAGTTCCGAAACTTAGTTTTAAGGAAAACCATAGTACTAGGATATACATAAAAGCAATAACATTAGATGAATATAGATCCAAATAGCACTAAAAATCAAAGAGTCAAACTAATTTCGGTCCGATTTAAGAAAATCTGAGAACCCTAAGTTTAGGGTAAGTAAAAATTAGTCAGAAAGATCTATGAAAAATCATATAAAGATGCACATAGATAGATACACGGAAATATTACAGAAGATCTTCAACCGAAATATAACCAAAACACATCTTAAAATATCTGAGCCCTAATTTTAGAGCAAAATAAATTAGACAGAATTTTTTTTAACAAAAATTGCAAAAATATTCATAGATAGACATGCGGAAACATAGATGTCATTTTCAACAAAAAATAAGAATGAAATATTAACAGATCTTAAAAGAGCTAAACCCCAGCTTTAGAGTAAAGAAATACTAAATAAAATCTTGGAGATTCGTACTCGAAAAGATGAAGAATGATCATAGATGAAGAAAGGAGAAAGATTCGAAGCAGTTTGGTCCAAAAATAGGGAAATCGGCTTGCCATATTAGGCAAGCTATTAGGTTATACCATAATAGAGTAGCCAGTAGCGACATAGGACCAATAAGGTAAGAATATCATCAAGGAATTCCATATTCGGTTGGAATCAAAGAAGGAAATTAACCTCATTCGAGAATTGAGACAGACAATTATTGATGGAAATTGGTTACGTTCGAAATTATGGAAGGGTGTAAATGGTATGAGCGGAAACTAGAGCAAAGGTTGCTCCCATTTGAAGAACAATTACTTCTTGGATTACGTGGAAAACTTAAAACGCGATGCGTGCAAGTATATAGATTAATACGAGAATTTAAACATGATACCAATTCCCTTTGGACCATGAAGGTTGTCTTTGGACAGTGAGGATGAAATCCTTAGACCTTGATGTCTTGGGCCATGAATCATGAGATAAGGGATTTGCAAACTTTGATGTTCTCGGGCCATGAGAATGGTGGCTCTGAACCATGACGCCTTTAAATAATGATGTGCAGTATTGAGAGATCCTCATGCCATGACATGGTGTCTTCAGGCTATGAGGATGATGCCTTTGGAGTATGACACCTTTAGACAAGTTGGCTATACATCAACCCATGAAGTGTAGAGACATGATTCCATAGGTAATAACAGGGAAAAGCTTAGTCTTGTATAGAGTTTGGGGGCAGAGCTTAGCCCTAAAAGAAGAGGATAATGCAAGGTTTCGAATAGATCAACACTTATGCAAAGTGAGACAATGCTTAGTCTCATCAGAAGGAAGTGCTTAGCCTTATGAAAATGGGGAGGCAATGCTTAGCCTCTAGCTAGTATAGAGAAAAGGCATAGTCTCATGTAAAGAGAAGGCAATGCTTAGCCTTATGCAAATAGGTAGGCAGGGCTTAGCCTTATGCAAGGATTTGAGACAGAGCTTAGTCTCATACAAAGAGATGGCAACGCTTAGCTTTATGCAGGTAGGGAGGCAGGGCTTAGCCTCATGCAAGGATCGAGACAGAGTGTAGTTTCATGCAAAGAGAAGGCAATGCTTAGCCTTATGCAAATAGGGAGGTAGGGCTTAGCCTCATGCAATCATCGAGACAGAGCTTAGTCTCATACAGAGAGAAGGAAATGCTTACCTTTTGAAAATAGGGAGGCAGAGCTTAACCTCATGCGAGAATTGAGATTGGGCTTAGTCTCATGCAAAGAGAAGGAAACGCTTAGCCTTATACAAATATGGAGGCAGGGCTTAGCCTCATGCAAGATTTAAGATAGAGCTTAGTCTCATGTAGAGAGAAGGCAATGCTTAGCCTTATGCATGTATGGAGGTAGGGCTTAGCCTCATGCAGTTACAAGGCAATGCTTAGCTTTATGCAGGCAGGGAGGCAGGGCTTAGCCTCATGCAAGGATAGAGATAGAGCTTAGTCTTTGGTAATGGACAAATAGCACACCAGAATATTTCTTAGCTGGAGATATATTTGCGCTTGCCGGTCTGGTTCTTATGAAGGTAATGATTTTAAGGCGCACGTACTTGTGGTTATTCCTTGTCCCCGCATTCAATGAAAAAATGTGAGTTTTGTAGGGGAGGTTGTTTTGTGCCTTTGTTTGCTTGTTTTGCTTGTTTTGCTTTGCTTTGATCTGGAGATCCTGTTCGAGTTATTCTGGGTAACACCTGGCTAACATAGAGATAAAGTTTTAAAATATATGCAATTAATTGATGAAATAGAGTTATCTTAGAAAACATAGTGGTCTATAATATCACGTAAATTAGATGAACTAATGTCTGCGACACTTTTAGAGACATCACGGCTTCTTTGCATTAGAATTTTGAGGGTGCTCCTCAAAATTCTGCACCAGTTTAGTAAGTGATCCTTCAGCCGTTCTGCATGTAACAAAATTTGTTGGATCTGTTCCAGAATTTTGAGAATCTTTCTCAAAATTTTACCATAGTTACTTTACCGATTTCTGACTATTTTACACATGATGACATTGGCTGAACTTGCCCCAGAATTATGAGGGTCCTCCTCAAAATTCTGCTCCAGTTTCTGGTTCTGAGAAAAGAATTTTATTAAGATGCTACCGAACCCATAGGGCTGCCTACGTATCCCCTCTTAAATAGGAATTAGGTCAAGCGTAGTTCAGTTATATCTGATGAAGAAATGTAAACAAATCTAAGCATAGTATCTCTTGACTGCGTCTGAATTGATAGGTTTTGTCCAAACGTCTATGTCTATATCTGCAAGTATCAGTGCTCCTCCTATTAGTACCCTGTGAACCATATAGGGCCTTTTCCAATTGGGTAAAAATTTTCCTTTGGCTTCATCTTGATGTGGGAAGATTCGCTTTAGTATCACCTGCCCCGATGTGAATTGTCTTGGTCTGACACTCTTGTTGAAAGCTCTGGACATTTCTATCTGATAAAGTTGACCATGACACACTGCATCCATCCTTTTTCCATCTGTGAGGGTTAATTTCTCATAGTGGCTCTTTATCCATTGGCATCACTGAGTTCGGCTTCTTGTATGATCCTTAAAGAAGGAATTTCTACCTCGACGGGAATTGACAGCTTCGGTACCGTCTAGGTTGGACTTAGGTTTGTTCCTAAAATTCTCAACTTCTCTGATAACTTCCTCAGGTATTTCTTCCTCTTCTTCCGAGTCACTATCCTTATGTTGTATTGTCACATTACATGTCACAGTCATTGATTCATCAAGGTAAGAAAATAGAAGGAAAATGTAAAAGATAATAATAAATACTAAATAAGAGTGCATTAATTAAATTTTGCAAAACATCATAACAGGTATGGCTCGATGACTCGAGCAATTATTTTGAAACAAAATGTGTCTTTAAACAAAACACTAGAAATATCTTAAATGTTTAAAATGGCTAATTAAAACAGGTCATGCTAATTGCCAAGCTACCCAGGAACTCGACGGGACCAGGATGGTGCAACGGTCCAATTCTCGAGAATAACTCCCTTTTCCATGGTATGAATGGTAAGGACTTCTTCCTTCTCCTCCTCAACTATCACATTGCAATCCATATCCTTATCTTCTAGAAACAGGTTCTTTAGCCCAGCCAAAGCTTCCTTCTCTGTAGATCCCCATATTGTATAGGCCTGGTGAAAGGTCTAACTCAGATACGGCAGTGGCTGCTCAAGAGGGTAATAGGGACCATGCCATGGGGGTGACCAATTATCATATTCTTGCCATGTACACTGATATCTGATCCCAAAAGTTGTGCCATGACGTTTTAACTGTATCGGTTTGGTAATGCCTAGGAGTTACTTCCCAAGCCCTTTGCTGGGTTCATACCCTGATCATGCCAGTATGCTTTCTATTTTGCTACTCCACCATTTATCTTTCTCAATTGCATTGACACGCTCGATGCGTTAATAAGTTCCTCCATCCAGCTTTCTTCTATTCTTGATAACCTGGATAGTTTGACTGATGTAAATGGGATTACTTCCATCTCTTTGAATGATTACTTCCTGATAGTTCTATTAAAAATTCACGGCCTGGTGTAGCGAAGAAGCCACAGCTCCAGCGGCATGTATCCAAGGCCATCCCAGTAAAAGATTGTACGTAGAAGATATGTCTAATACCTGAAACTCAACATCAAACCAATTCGGGCCTATCTACAAACAAAGGTTAATTTCTCAAATTGTGGCCCTTTGAGACCCATCAAATGCCTTCACATTCATACTCACAGCTCGTGTCTTATGGAAATCTTTACCCAACTTTTTTAGAGTAGTCAACAGACAAATGTTGAGGCTTGAACACCCATCTATTAAGACTCTAGCAATGAATTTATCCTCAAACTGTATTGTGATGCGTAGTGCCCTGTTGTGACCTAATCCTTTAGGCGATAGTTCATCTTCGTGAAATGTGATCTTGTGGCTTTCTAGTACTTGCCTACCATGTTGGCCATCTCTCCAATGGTGATGTTGTTAGGCATATAAGCTTCATTCAACACCTTCATTATAGCATTCGTATGCACCTTCGGATGGATATCTGGGTGAGAGTCCCTTTCAGATGATCAACAATAAAGTATTCTCATACCTGTACTTTCCTTCAGAGATCATATGGACCAGTTTCGATGATGGGTTGTTTGGTAGCAGTGGCCTTGCTTGTTCCTCCCAAATTTTCTAGTGTATAGATCCATCCAGTTCTGGTCATCCTCTATGCAGCACCAAATTCTTCCATCTTTTATTTTCCTTTTCGACTAGCTTCGGCAACGTAATCCCAAGGTATAGTATTGGACTTGAAAGGTGGTGTGGATTCTACCGTCACAATAAAAGGTGTGGATACTTCTACTTCAAATGGAGTAGGTGTAGTCATAGTTGCTATTACTTCAATTTCAAACGGGACTGATGTGGCTACTTCAATTTCGACCGGTGGTTGTATCTGTACCACAATAGGAGTGAATGTGACTGCAAATTTAGGGTCATTAACTTCCCGAATAAGCCCAATCGACCCTTCAGGATCCCATTTTTCATTAGTTTCTATCACATTTACTCCTCACCCCTATGATTTGGGAGGGGATCATTTCGGACATTTGGTGCGACTTCCTTTGCTTGTATGACTTTGGTATCAATAAAGTTTTGGTATCAGAGAACTTGTGATTTTTGATGACCATTAACCTTTTATAGTATTATGGATCCTGGGCCCTGATGAAGAATTTGTTCATCTGCTCTTCCTCTAGTGTCGGCCCGACCTTTGCAGCTTTTGACCTCTATGGAGTAGCATACTCACAGAATGTTTTTGTTGGTTTCTTCTTGAGTTTTTGTATGTAGAAGACGTCTGGTGCATTCTCTGTATTAAAACTGAATCAATCCATGAAGTTCGATGCTATGCTTACCCACTTAGCCCATTTCTTGGGATTCTGTCTGATATACCAAGCTAGGGCATCTCTAGTGAGACCCCTTATGAATATTTCATATGAATTCTTTCATATTTCCCAACTCCCACGAGCGTATCATAGTATGTCCTCAAATGTACCTTCGGGTCACCTGTTTTGTCAAACATCTCAAACTTGGGAGGTTTGTAACCTTCGGCAGTTCCACGTCCGGCTGAATGCATAGATCATTATAATTCAAACCCTCAATTCCTTTGCCTCATTCAACACGCTAGACTCATCTTGTGAGCTTCTTGAGCTCCTCCACCATATTCTTAATGAGCAGGTCCTACTCGCCGGATTCTGGTGTGTATGAGATTGGTTGAGTGGAGCGGGGTAAGGTTTCCACGTATATAGGATTGTTTTGGTGGGTGTCGGGGGCTGGAGTGTAGTGGTGATCATTAGTTGAATTTTGCAAATCAAGGATATATTGTGAGGTATTCTGAGGAGTATAGTAAGCGATTTGTAGGTATTGAGTAGAAAGATGTTGGTGTGGAGGAGAAGTGGGTATTGGTTGATGATTAGGATTTTGGGGAGGTATTGAATATTGATGAGGTGCGAGAGGGTTTTGTGGACGTTGGTTAGGTGTGTTTTGAGGAGGTGCTGGGTTTTGGGAATTTTGTTGTTTAAGATTTGGGACGTTTAGGATGAGGGAGAGGTTTTCCAAGTTGGGGACCTGCTCACGTTCCCCTTGCAATTCTAGTATTCTCTGTTCTAACCGTAGGACCAAATCATTCTGGGCCGGAGTACTCCGACTATCTAAAGTTTCAACATTTTCCACGTGCACAACATTTTCTTTTCGGATACCACTCATATCACCCATCTTAGCATTTTCCCTAGCCTTTTGGATTACTTGGAGGAGGAGAAGGAGGAGGAGGAGGAGGAGAAGGAGAAGGAGGAGGGCCTCTAGATCTGGTGTGATATGCTGACGATGCCAGTATGTGCGAACCAACCTTAGGGATGGGAATAATCAAAATAAAGAAAAGTGCAAAAAGGTAAACAAGTCAATAAGGATTTTGAAAAGCATTTGCAATATTTAAAAACGTATTGCGAGAATGTAAATTCGCGTCCTAATTTGGGAAACCTCATTGTACCTGAGGTAAGCCTAGCGACAAGTAGATTTGGAGAGATTTAGTGCTGATAAATGCTTCATTGCATTAATCTAATAAATAAGACGAACCTAAAAACAACGATAAATAAATGAGTTAGTAATGGCATCTGCCTTATTATACTCGAATTCCAAAATGACTCAAAACAGATAAACCTAATCTACTTGGCCCTAGAGGGACCTTCCCCATATTTGACCCTCTTGGCTCTGTCAATTAAATTCCCCAGGTCGTGCATGTCAAGCAACAGGTATGCCCTTGCTAGGTCTCCTCCCTCGTTGCCCTCTGCATTCTGACAGTCTACTACCCTTTTCCTCATCTTCCCTTCCAGCTCCATTAGACCATGCTCCAAATATTCCAACCATTTTGTCGACCTTGTAGCCATTTCCTTCCACTCATTAATTGACTCCATGTCTAACTTGTGTTGTTCCAAATGCCTGGCTTTGGACTCAGGCACTCTTTTTTGTAGCCTCTCATACTTCACTTGTGACTCAGCAACCTCTTCTATGACTCTGTTTCCTTGACCAATACATGGCTCGACTATTCCTACTATGTTATCTTCTAACCATGATGTGTAGACGTACACATGATCGGCGTGTTATCGGTCTGGATTGATGGTATCCTTTTCCATGATAATCTTCAAATGCCACATGTGCTGGGCCTTACATTTGTATGGAATGGCATCATCTTGAAAATATGCTCTATAATGACTCATTTTGGATACTCGTGGTATGACTTGTTTTCTACCAGCTTGTCTCATGACCCTGATAGGAACATAGGGATGTATTTCCCTTAACCCAATCAATACCAAATGCGAAACATCCCTGGATTTGATGATCAATTTATTAGTAGGGAACCACTCAAACATCCAGTGGACCTGGTCTTCATTAGGATTTCGAGGTGCCATATACGCTAATTATAATATTTTATTTGCTATTAACAAGATGGGCATTAGTTGGATTTGATAAATAAGTGTATAAGTCTTATAATAAGTAATTTGGGGTCTAATGGGAGGCCTAAGTCTAAGCCAAGTTAGAAAATTTCATAATAGGCTAAAATTCCAAATAAGTTCGCATAAGTCCCTACTTTGAACGAGTATATATATATATATATATATATATATATATATATATATATTAAAGGTCTTCGAGTCTAGTTTCCAACTCGTCAACCCGTTTTTCATTTGGACATTCCTACACAAAGTTATGATCAAATTACCAAAGGCTAGAAAAATGTGATCCTGTGTCAGTTCTGCGATCGCAGAACCATTATGCTGTCCACATAATTGATCTGCGATGGAAAATATGATTGCAAGTTGGACCAGTGTAGCCCAGTTTTGGGCACCAGTTTTGCGATGCATTTTGCAACCCGCTTTCTTGTTTTGCGGTCCATTATGCGACTGCAGACCCGATTTCGGAGGCTTATTTTTCCTATTTTTATAACTCGACCCCATTTTAATTTTTAGGCTTTGGGGGTTCATTTTGGGGGTAATTTCATGAGCATTCTAGAGAGATATGAGAGCATTTTCGAGAGAGAAGGAAGAACCCAACATTCAAATCATCCAATCTTGCATCAATCTTCAAGTGTCAAAGAACCCAATCACAACTTCTTCATCTAAGAGGTAAGGTTCTATACATTAGACTTTAATTTTGAGTTTGGGGTATAAGATGAGTTATTGAGGTATGATTCTTGGGTGTAATAGTATTATGTATACATGCATGTACAAATTAGATTTGTGGGAAGATTGTTGAACACGAATAAGTAAAGATTAGGTTGGGTAATGAAGAAAATCTTGTGAAAGAGCCTTGAAATCAAGATACACAACTAGTGTTAGACAACATGCTCAAATGAGCCAAAACCATGAATATCTTCCTAATTTGTGTTCAATTTTGCTATGTCTCAAAGTAGATTGGGATTTCTAGAATTTCCGGAATGTTGTAGAAACTTAAGGAAAAGCTCTTTGAGGTATGTATGGCTAAAACCCCCTACTCTTAAAAATTGAGCTCCCATGGTATCCATGCAAATATTCTAAGTCCGAAATTTGATTGATGTAGTACTTGTTATTTCAAAAGGATTAGTATTGCAAGATATATGTGAAAGGTGTATCTCAATGTGTTCAATATGCTATTCTTGGTTAATTGAGGATATGTGAAGAATGTGAACTATGTGCTAAAATACCTAGATTTTAAGTCAAGTTAAATTGAGATTGTTATGCCAAACTATGTAAAATCCTCTATGTATAAAGATGTTTGAAATAAATCAAATGATTTTGGAAAATAGAGTGTGGCCAACGTGCCGAGAACTTGAGTTAAAATTGTGCCTGGTGATGCCTATGACATGAGAAAATATGAAATAGATTATGAAATGAGCCTTGACTTTACTTTGCGTAAATGACTTCAACAATAAAGTGGCCTAAAGGCTTTGTACTCAATTTATGCCCATAAGTGGCTGTTCGAGATAATGATTTGCGTTATAAGTACCTCCAATATGACCCGAGTTGCTACATACACAGATGTTTAAATTGTATATTGTCGTGATTGAAAAGGTGTAATTCAAGAATAATTGGTGTAAGGGATTGTTTATGACTTGATGTGTGCTTCTATTATAGTTTGGTGTGTCCCCTCTTTTTCGGAAGAACCCTTTTGTATTTGAAGTTCCATTGCTAATGAACTTGAGGTATATTATTTCTGAAATATTCTATATGACCATGATTCATGTTTTGTGTACTTGACCTCTTGAATTGAATGGCTTGTTGTTGAGATTGATATTGGTGTGAAATATGTGAAAAGAACTTGAATTATGAAATGCGGACAAGTGCCAAGTATGATGTAATGATTGTGGCCCCAAGTGCCGATGAATTGATATGTGAAATAAATATTGAAATGAGATGATTGATGGAAAAGGGAAAACATCTTGGTAAGACGGCCTAGCTAATCGGGCCGTGATCAGGCCGTGATCAGACGCCATGCCGCACACATGGTGGTATTATGCCAATATTGAGATTGGAAAGTGACAATGAAATTGTGATTGAGGTACACGTCTCAAATAAAATGACCTAGCCGATCAGGCCAAGATCGGACTCCCTGCTAAGATTTACGGTGGAATATGATATATATATCGGCACAAAAATTGTGATTGGAATTGGGAGTTGGTTATGATGTGCATATTATGAACAATGGTATTATGAACAGTGGCATTGTAAATTATTGTGAATGATGATGAAAAGTTTTGTAATGTCCCAACCTAGAGGTATGAAAATTATGTGAAAGCTATGTGATTCTTTTTATTTAATGATGTGATGATTTTTCAAAACTTTAGTTGAATCCTTATTATTTCTTTGTTCTTGCATGATAGTTCTTTCTATTGAGATGGTGTTTAGTTATACATACTAGTGCTATTCGACGAAACTAACGTCCCTTTTGCCGAGGACGCTACATCTTTAAATGGATGTAGCTGTTTCCATAGTAGGCGGTGTTGGTCATAGCTAGTGATGCATCTTCTTTTCAACAGACTTGGTGAGCCCCAGTTCGTTTTGGGGGTCCTGTATCATTGTTTATCATGTACTTGGTATTTTTAGGTATAGCTGGAGCCTTGTTGCTAGTATTTCCATATTACTCTTCAGTTATATTTAGAGGCTCCGTAGACAGGTTGTGCGTAGTGTCGGGTATTGGAATTAAAATAGAAATAATGATGTTTGGCAAAGGTGTATAAAAGTTGTATATCTTCAAAATCATGAACGAAGTTACTAATGAAAATGAAATGGAAATCGTTAAAGATATGTTTTTAGAATTTGATTAATGATGTACATTTCCTCTTTATTCAAAGACAAAATTAGGTAATATGAAACCTAATAGGCTTTGTCAGTCGGGTTTACTTGATTGAGTGCCAGTCACGCTCCTCGGATTTTGGGACGTAACACCTTTCCAGTTCCATTAGACCATGCCCCAAATATTCCAACCTTTTCTGTCGACCTTGTAGACATTTCCTTCCACTCGTTAATTGACTCCATGTCTAACTTGTGTTGTTCAAAATGCTTGGCTTCGGCAACCTTTCATACTTCACTTGTGCTTCAGCAACCTCATCTATGAATCTGTTTCCTTGACCAATCCCTGACTCAACTATTCCAGCTATGTTATCTTCTAATCATGATGGGTAGAAGTACACATGACCGGTGGGATATCGATCTGGCTCGATGGTATCATTTTCCACGATAATCTTCAAATGACACATGTGCTGGGCCTCACATTTGTATGGAATGGAGTCATCCTGAAAATCTACTCTATAATGACTTATTTTGGAGACTCGTGGTATGACTTGTTTTCTACCAGCTTGTCTTATGACCCTGATAGGAACATAGGGATATATTCGCCTTAACCCAATCAATACCAAATGTGGAACATCCCTGGATCTGATGATGAATTCATTAGTAGGGAACCACTCGAACATCCAGTGAACCTTGTCGTTAATCAAATTGTTGAAAACTGTGCCCATTCTGTAGCGTTCTCTTGCTGTGCAAATCTGTCTGCGATAAAGGTCAATTTTTTAGGATGGTGGAAAGCTATGTGATCATTTCATGGTCTCCTTGGAAACTCTTGGCGGTGTTGATCCCTCTGAAGATGTTTTAACAACCAATCTGCAGTAGCAAGTTACAACCCTCAAAATGTTTGAATCCTTTCATACAATGATCCATAGCCCGATACAACCCTCAAAATGTTTGTTCCTCGATTCTCTCCATTAAAGCTTTGGTTACCACGGCCAACCTGGTGTGAATTCTATCACCTTGACTTGGAAACACTATCATACTTAGAAAGAAGACAATGAATACAAAAACCCTATGATAAGTCCAACAAAGGGAAGTGATGGAGAATTCATCATGAAAGATACGGTAAGATTTGCTATGTCCATATCGTTCATAGAGGAAATCGAAGGGTATGTAGACTTCTTCAGGCACTCTAAGTCATCATTCTTTCTCAGATCCATCATTTTCAGAAACCCCCTAGTAGTGTGATTTTACGATACTAGTAAACCGAGGCTATCCATGGTAACCCAGAGAATCCTCCTATTTCCTCCAAAAGAGGAGTCATTTTTATATCGCCAAAAATGGAATATAGCTCTTTCTATGTCCCAAAACATACTAGCAGCCTCGATCAACATGTTGTTTGGTTGGATGTCCAATAAGGAAGGTAAATTTCCAAGAACCCTTTTCATGTGATTTTTGTCACTTGGCGAAAGGTTTTCCCACTAGTTAACACCAACGGTGGTATACTTCAGACCATGCTGAATTTGGGAACTTCATGCCTCATTTTCTGCAAAATACACAGAGTTAGGCCCTTTCCCCCCGGATTCGAATACTTATACATTAACAATTAGCATGTCGGCATTTATCTCTCCAAATAATGCACATATCGTGGTTGTGCCCATTGAGATTATGGAAATCCCGGTGGACTTTGGACAAGGCTTTCTTAGAGGGTTATTATGCGGACAACATATTAACCTAGGCTAGGTTTGATCATGATGCATGTACATTTATTATCAGTGTAAGGTTTCTATAGAAGTCTTAGACTGGTACCCTCAAGTGGACAACTTGAGAGGGAAAGGCACGGAACTGTCGACTGCACCGTTGATTGACTAGTTTTACCGCAAATAAGCTTTTCTAAATTTAAAGGGTGATTTTAGGAAAATCGCAGACACTCATCAAGCGCCGCTATAGTATTAGTACGCACGAGTGGAATATGATGTTGAGCATGAAGTTGTGCAAAAGAAAATAACATGTTGCTAAGTATTTGCATGATGAATAATGATAAAATGCAGTATTTAATAATTGTAATGACATTTAAGGAAAGAAAAAACAAGGAGAGAAGTAAGTTTTCGTTGTAAAAGTGATAAAAAAATGAAGTCAGGCAAATAAATTCACAGAGAATGGGAAGGAGAAGGGGTGTGCAAGTATTAACGGAATAATAAAGACATGATTAAAGACTAATTCAAAAACAAGTTCGTTATGGTAATAGCCTAAATATATCCCCAGCAGAGTCGCCATGATGTCGCGCCCCCTTTTTCTCGCGAAATCGGGTTTCGACATTTCCGGTAAAACTCTTTTTTGTGAGGTGGTAGGGAATTGGAATTGAAAGAGTCGCCACCTAACGTATTAAGGTGCGTTAGGGCACCTAGAGCAGATAAATCATGTTGTACCAGTTTACATCACCAGAGATCAGGTAAGGGCTTGAAATTACGTTGAGGGGAAAGTGTTAGGCACCCCTCAAGGTCCATAACAGTGGGTCCCGACCGAATTTAACTTATGAATTAGTCTAAAGGAGCGAGAGGAATATTTAATAGGGATGGGTGGTCCTAAACTTTTTAGCATAAAGGATCACCCCGTGCAACATAAATAATACTTTGTAACTCCCTCAAGTCGGAGTGTTACTCATATTATTCAGGGGGCATAGACTATCAGCTCCTGCTACACGATTACTATCTTTAAGTTGCTACCTAAAGCACACTGGTTGACTCGTCCCATGCCTATGGCCCAGGAGGCTTTGGACCTCTATTTAGGTAGTTCTAGATCTTAACTTAAGTTGCTCAAAAGGGAAGAGTGTTAAGCGACAGACAAAAATAGTTAGGACTTTCATTTATAAGCAAATAAGGGCTCAAGTTGGCCTCCGCAATTAGATAACAAATGCACGCATGTCAGATTAACAAAGACAGTTATTGATTTTAAATTGTTAAGAACATAGAAACCTACAGGCGAGATCTCTATATGAATATGGATTTATAAGGCCGGATAGTTATACGCAAAAGCCATTATACTTCCAAAACCTATATTATTTGCCTACATATTTTAAACGTAGGGATTAAAAGTTTTTATGCGATAGTGATAGTATAAAGTCACAAAAAAATATCCAGAATTATTGTTTTGATCCTATTGGCATGTTTCTAGTGAAAGTAACAACATAATGTTTGGAAACTCATGAACAAACGGACAGAAATGATAATTGGGTTGATTCAGATTTATAGGCATGCTTTCTACAATTTTTTACAATTTTTACATCTTATAGACATGATTTCTATAATTTGTAAGCAGAACAACATGTGAATGAGATTTTTGCACACACATTGAAATATACGATTTCTTATATGCATGGTTTCTAACACCATTGAACCAAGTATCGAACGTATAGGCAGGATTGCTAACATATAATGGCCGGACGTAATAAGATACCTATAGGCATGATTTCTAACATAATTGAATTAAGTATTGATATAGGCAGGATTGCTAACATATAATGGTTGTACGTAATAAGATACCTATAGGCATGATTTCTAACATACGATAACTCAACATGAAGTAGCACACTGTTGGACCTATAGGCAAGATTTCTAACACATTGCACATAATAATACATTGTTGGAACTATAGGCAGGATTTCTACCAAATTTTCATAGTAAAAAATGTGAAATAAGAAACCCCTCCCAATTTCACTAACATCCCAAAATTGTCATTACAAAATAATTATTACTGAACATAATTTGATGTAAGAAGTTACAAAGTGCGTATAACTATAGGGAGCCTACAGCAGGCCCAAATACACCTGGATAGGGAAGGCCTTCAAATCATAATAGCTCTAGAAGCCCATGTTCATAGATACAATATGACCAGTGGTGAGTGATTTACCCATGTATCAAAGCTGAGCATACATAACCCAAATCCCTAGTGTGTCAAAGTTGGCAAGGGCTTCAAAAACCAAGGTCAGTGCTCACACCATAGAAATTCATTGAGATAAAAAATAGTTCAAGCAAGACTAGGGATCAAATCCTAGTGTGTCAGAGTTCACGAGGGTCTCACATGTACCCTGAGCAGCACTCACACTAGGGAGGCTAGAGGACAGAACCTAAATAGCTTTGGCTTTCTGCTAGCTAAGAATAAGGATTTAGAAGGATCAAATAGTAAAGGAATACGAAGGAGTAGAATAAATTAGGGAATTCATATAAGTATATAATCATATATAGAACATGTACAAAATAGCAAACACATTTGAATCTAAGCATACTTAATCTAATTTTAAACTAATTTCGGTCTGATTTAAGATAATCCGAGAACCCTAAGTTTTGGGTAAGTAAAAATTAGTCACAAAGATCTATGAAAATTCATATAGAGATTAACATAGATAGATACATAGAAACATTACCGAAGATATTCAACAAAAATAGAACCAAAACAGATCTTAAAAGATTTGAACCCTAATTTTAGGGCAAAATAAATTAGGCAGAAAACTTTTTTAACGAAAATCGCAAAAAATATTCATAGATAGACATGCGAAAACATATATGACATTTTAACAAAAATAAGAACGAAATTTTAATAGATCTTAAAAGATCTAATCCCCATCTTTAGAGTAAACAAATATTAAAGAAAATCTCAGAGATTCGTTCTCAAAAAGATGAAGAATGATCATAGATGAAGAAAGGAGAAAGACTCGAACCAGATTTGTTCCAAAAATAGGGAAATCGGCTTGCCATGTTAGGCAGGCTATTAGGTTATACCATAATCGAGTAGCCAATAGTGAGATAGGACCAATAAGGTAAGAAAATCATCAAGGGATTCCATATCCGATTAGAATCGAAGAAGGTAATTAGATGATGGCAGATTAGGGTTTAACAGAGACGAAGAGGCATTAGGAGAGTTTAAGGGTGGTGGGTTGAGTGAAATGGGGCAGGGTTTCTGTGGTTGGGTTAATAAAAAAAAGGGGGAGGGGGAGGATAGTGGCTGTTGATCTTGAGAGATCAACGGCTAGGGGTTAAAAAATAGATGGGGCGGGTCGCGACCGGGTTGTGGGTTAGGGGTGGTTTGGTTTTGGCTATAGCGAACTGGGCTAGTTTTTAAGTAGTTGGGCTGGGTAATTGGGCTGGTTTTGGTCGCCTAGGTCTGATTTTAAATAAAATGGGGTCAGATTTAAATACTCATTTTAATTAATAAAATAATTTATAAAAAAGGATAACGAAACAGTAAACTATCATTTGTGCCTATAATGATTAATGAAAATTATTTATCCTTATAAAAATATAAATATATTTTTTGCAAAAAAAAAAGTAATTATAAGTATGTACGGGTTACTATTGCAAAATGTGCAGTTTTAGTCTAAAAAATGCAAATGTAATTATAAAAATACGGTTAAAATATTTAAACACTATATGGGCATAAATGATGAATTTAGATGATTAAATCATCATAAAAATAATATGAGGGATAATTATTGGATATTTGTATAATAAAAAATGCAGAAATAAATTTATTTAAAGCCTTTAAAATTATATAAAATTATAAAATATTTGTGAATGTTTGTAAATCTAACAATAATGCATGTGCACTATTTTGAAAATATATATGCATATTTAAAATACATGAGGGAAAAATTAGGTATCAACAACTGCCCGACAGGAGGATGTCCCTCTTCCCCAGTCCCTAGTTCATGGGAACCTGAGGAAAACTTATTGCGGCCCCCTCAAAAGATCCCCAAAGGAGGAGAAGCGCTATCCTCTCGATTTCTACTGGATGCAATCTGTTGTCTCGGTCGGTGGAACTTCCTAACTATTTGAAGCCCTTGGCTTAAGAGAATGATTGGGAAAAATACAAACTCTCTCCGGAGAGTGTTTGTTGAACAAATGCACAACACAACAGTGGTAAAGTCTTTGTTTCTATTTGTGTTATGGCAAGGTTTAAATTTTCATTCTAGTTTTGTAGGGAAAGTTCCTTGCTTCCAAAGGCCTTCAAAGGCTAATTTGTGATAAGGAGGAACTCACCTTGCCTCTTAGAACTGGAAGCTCAAGTTGCTGAGTCTGTTGAGTTGGAGGCTCGGTTGCAGCAAAACGAGCTAGAAGTAGTGACCCTTAGCGAAGAGGTTTCCCGGTTGTGGGCTCAATTTGTAAAGGCTAGGGCCAAATAGGTTGAAGTTCATAATGTCGTTCTTTTTGCATCCGATCATGAGGCTGCCTCCGCTGAAAGATTGAATAATTTGGAGGGAGCCTTGAACTCTAAAGCTGAAGAGCTTGCAGCTGCCGGGGCAAAGTATGCCCAATTGGAGCAGAAACATAAGAGGACCATTGAGCATAATAGAATTTTAGACTCTGCTGTCCGTGACCTCGATGTCACCCTCTGGTCTGTTAGATCCGTACGGCAAAGGTCGGCCAGCTTAAAGAAGAAATTCATCATTGAATGACTTCCCTTATTTTTGAAAAAACATATGCTAATTACTAAGGCCCGTGAGCTGGAGTTAGCTACAAAAAGGGGTCTTCCATCCCGACCGAATGTTGCTGATTCTTCTCATTCCAATTATGAGTTCTTGGGAACTGAAGAAGATACGAAAGGTGATAATGCTGAAGGCCAAAATGATAAAGGCGAAAGTATCGAATTTGTGGTGGATCTATCCACTTCTCCTGGGGTGTCGATGCTTCCCTTCCTCCGGGTTTCGGAGATGCTGCAACTTAGTTTTTGCTAACTTTTTCAAACTTTTGTACTTGTGTTATGTAGCACATTTATTTTAAATAAAGATGCATTTCGTTTAAATATAAGTTTTTCTCTTTGCATCCTTTTTGTTTAACTATTTTCACAGGTGTGCTCTTTGCGTCTTTGTTTAAGTATTTGCATTTTTACTGTTTGCGTCTAATTGTGCAAGGCTTCGGGTGTATTTCCCCCTAAAGCATTTGGATTTCGGGCATAAGTTCTTCCAGAATCAACCCTTTAATTTTAGGGTTTTCTTAAGAGAGGGCCCTCTTATATTTATGGTGCTCTTGAAGAGGACATCTCCTGTTCATTACGGCACTAGCTTTTGAAGTACTTGTTTTAATTTCAAAATATAAAATCAATTCCTCGTTCAAACAAGAAACAATATGGAAATAAAAGGACTTTACTTTATTCCTTCCATTTCAAAAGTATATAAGCATTGGTTGTGCAAAAATGAAATTGTCATTTGTTGTGGCTAACTTAGATAACTCGTTTCTACGGGGCTGGCCGTGCAGTCCCCGATCTAGATGATACAACTATATTTTTGGGTTACATATTGTCACGACCCAAAACCCGCACTGGTCGTGATGATGCCTCTCGTGAAGACAAGGCCAGCCAACTAACCCAACTCGTCTCTTTCAAATAGTTAAGCATAAGTGATTAGCAAAAATATGACTTAATGATATTAATTAACGAAATTACAACCCAACACATGCCTAATCGGGGTGTCACAAGTCACAAGCATCTATAAGGATGTAATTCCACTTTACAAGTCTAGAAACACACTGAAACAAGAATAGTGAACAACATAGAAAGATAGTGGTACTGCGAACGCTGACAATCACCTCGCTAAAACCTCTACAACGCTGCCTCCATGCAGCCAATACCCGCTACCCGGTGAATAAATACCTACAACTGCACGCGAGGTGCAAGGAGTAAAGTGAGTAATCAAACTCAGTTAGCAATAAAGGTAAATAATAACTAAGAAATAAGAAATTACGTAAAGCAACCAACATGCTGTATAGAAGCCAGGTACAATTTTTGAGAAAAATAGTGAAATGTGTGAAATCTTTAGAAATATCTTGGCTCTGTTCAAATCTCTTTTGAAAATGATCTTTTCAATAATCACGAAAACGATTTCAAAATAGTTTGTGCTGATAAACACAGAAAAATCCGCCCCTCGGGCACAAATACCATAGTATAACAGGTAAAAAGGCAAATAAATATGCAAGATGAGCACATAAAAGTTCCCCCATCGGGCAGATCTCAAAACAGTACCAGCCCCTTGGGCTCAATATCAATCGCTAAGAACGGTATCAGCCCCTGGGCATAGTATCACATCACTCAGAACAGTATCAGCCCCTCGGGCTCAGTATCACATCACTCAAACAGTATCAGCCTTTCGGGCTCAATATCACATCACATGGGTACCCGCACTCACTGGGGGTGTACAAACTCCGGGAGCGGCCCTTTACGGCCCAAGCGTAATATCAAGCCACCTTGTGGCATATAAATCAAGGCCTGAAAGCCTTCTCAAATCACACTCGAGGCCTGAAATCTTCCTCATATGTCATTCGAGGCTTGAAAGCCTCGTCACATATCACTCGAGGCCTAAAAGCCTCGTCACATATACTCGAGGCCTGAAAGCCTCCTCACATATCACTTGAGGCATGAAAGCCTCCTCTCCTCACGCTCAAGCCCTGAAAACCTCACTCAATCCAGAAAATATCATAAGCCCCCCGGGCATCAATAAAATAATAGTTCTCAGCCCAGACAATAGTGAAATATCAGTAAAGTCTCTAAAATCAATTAAAATGGCTTAGTTTGCAAAAAGAAGTATAATCAACAGGACTGAGTTCAAGTAGTATATCAAATAGTGAGAAAAGAGTGATAAAATCCCCGAAGGGGTTCAAATAATTGGCACGAAGCCCAAATATGGAAATCAGCCCAAATCATGATAATATCAAATAAGTTTCAGTCAAATACGCGATAAAATCAACAGCCGGGATGCACCAAGTCAAAATACACAATGGTGCTCTACCCCACACTCGCTTATCTGGCGTGCAAGTCACCTCAATATAGCACTACAGTGTGCAAATTCGGGGTTTCAAACCCTCAGGATATCATTTACAATCATTACTCACCTCGAACCGGCAAAATCCCTAGCTCGCGACGCCTTTGCCCCTCAAATTAGCCTCCATGCACATTGAATCTATCCAAAATCAGAGCAAATACATCACAATAGGCTAAGGGGACATAACCCAATCAAAAAGACTCGAAAAATATCGATAATCACGATATTTGCAAAACCCGAGCTGCGGGCCCACTTCTCAAAAAATCAGAAAATTAACATCACCGGATTCCTTATCTCGCCACGAGTCTATACATATTAAAATTCCAAGAATCAGAGTCAATTTGACCCCTCAAATCCCTAGTTTAAGCTCTCTTACGTTTCAAGCCCTAATCACCATTTTTGCCTATTAATTCCTTGAGTTTTCAGTCTAAATTCATGTCTTTGCACCATAGAATCATGTTTTTAGGTCCAAGAGTTCATACCTGATCAAAGCCCATGAAACCCTTTTCAAAATCGCCCAGAAACTCTCCAAGTCCGAAGTGAAATATGTTACTCTTTCAAAAATTTGCGAAGAAGACTAATTAATAAATCTGCCCAGGCTTCTCGCTTCTGCGATACATTTACTGCTTCTGCGGTCACCGCTTCTGCGGTCACCGCTTCTGCGGTTCTTTTCCCGCTTCTGCGGAATTACACAGGCCTCAAATCACATCACATATCATCAAAATCACCAATTATGCATGGATTCAAGCCTAAGAACTTATTAAATTTCTAAATTTCACAACCGATGCCAATACACATCAAAACTAGTCCGAATGACCTCAAATTTTGCAGACAAGTCCAAAATCACCTAACGAAGCTAATGAAACTCTCGGAACTCCATTCCGACTCCCGGATAAAAATTTCACCTATCAACTGGAAATCGCCAAAATACTAACTTCGCCAAAATAGTCTAACTTCTTCACCGGACCTCCAAAATTACGTCTGATTGCGCTCCTAAGCCTTAAATCATCACCCGGAGCTAACCGAATCATCGGAATTCAATTCCGAGCCCTCTAACTCACAAGTCAACATCCGGTTGACTTTTCCAACTTAAGCCTTCTTAAAAGAGACTAAGTGTCTCATTTCTTAATAAAAATCACACCCACTAAATTCTAACGCACCCAATACCGATAATGAAATATAAGGAAGCAGAAAATGGGAAGAATGGGGTAGTAACTCACGAGACGACGGATCGGGTCGTCACATTCTCCCCAACTTAAACAAACGCTCGTCCTCGAGCGTACCTAGAGTCATCCTAGAAGCCAACAAATAGCTGAATAACCTTACTAAGCATATACTCGGGGGTGATCCCACGTTACCCTATTTCATATAGGTCCGATAACATATTTAAATCGAATTTACACAATCCAGTCTAGCACATAAATCATAGAACTACCTTTTTACTTTTGAAACCATCAATATGATCAAAACCTCACACCTATACTTGAATAGTCTCAAACGAGCTGTAATAACCCATACCTGCAACCTCGGATGAAATCATATGATATATTGCATAATCCAAGCACTCGAAACGATAACTTCTATTCACAGCAGTTGCCCACAACAACCAAATACCGATAGAAAATCCCTTATTAGCTAAAGTCTTATTCCGACACTTTCATAAACTGCCAACGATCAATGAGACACGTAGCAAACCATAATCATTTTTCAGATCAACAAATTATGAAGCCACTCCCCTTTTTACTAATACCACAATAGATTTCCGAGCCGAACCTCGCTATTATCCTTCTAACAAGCCGAAATCAAATCTGTTCGTATTACTCAATGACCCCAACGATCACCTCGAATCCAACACACCACTCTGGTGATATGACACCTCAATACAGGCCTAAGACACAACTTGCATAATGTGCTCACCAATAAGAAACGATCCGAACATACTCAAATCACGAAAATGACTCAACTGAGAGAGTTGTACCTCAAACTCACTAGTACTGCCACAACACAAGGCTGAGATCCTGTCTCACATCATAGAAATAGGACACACAAATTTGACCCGCAAGGTCATGTTTCCATACAGCTTTGCTACAACGCGCGATCTTATCCAAATACTACTCCACATGATACACCTCAAGTCACTATGCTTGAAATTGACAACTGTGCTCAATTGTTGGCTGGAGCCAGAGCAAATCATTACACCCACGGTGAAACAAATAACACATACCATGTTTAAACCTGATAAAACATAATCTAACTCACCTAGCCACTCAACCCGTGGCATTTTCGGCATAGCCCATGGCACAATAGTTCAGAATTGCCTGAAGCTAAGACAACCAGTCTAAATTCTGACATCACATACAAAATCTATCATACCAGCAAGTAAAGATCCCCTCGAGCCTCCAAATCCTGATAGCCGCTAAACAGTACCGACGCACACGGTCCACAACCACAATATAGACTGTACATGAGAACTCTCAGTCTCCAACTCCATATAGCACACGCATCATCATACCTGACCCCAATTTCCATTATGTGAATACATGCACACCTTTAATACCCATTTATTCCACGATAAATACTCTAGAATTTCCATGTGCCATACAAGCAACTCGAAGATCAGCAGTCGACCTTAAAAGTGCCGCAATACTATTGAAGTGCCATCAACTTAATCACATTGGCCTTTTTCTAAAACATATAACCTCTACAAATCACTATGATTAGATATACAATTTCCTTAATCATCTGAAGATCATTCATCCTAATCATCTTAAGCTCATTTCTCTAATCACCTAAAGCTACCTGTACTGCCTAAGAATGTTAAGAATTTCCATTCAGAACTGAACCATAACCTTACACACGCAATTCTTAATCATTCACAACATATCACATATACAATAACACCCTAAGGTAACATGAGGACTTCACCTCCCCTTCCGAACTAGGAACGTTTACGTACTCAATTAGTCAAGAACTTCCATTGATCCCCTCTAGAAGAAAAATCATTACACATCCCATGCTCTGCATGACATACATAGGTCTTGTTCAAATTCTTACAATACCGACACGACGGATAAGATCTGTATAAATTCATAACACCGCCGAATCAACAATTCATTGGGTCAATACTTCTGGCAAGAACTATCACCTCATTCTGAACCAGACCATGGTCTTAGCCCCTTAATTTACTTTATATACTCAGATTGCACTGATCTCGAATTCAATGATCTCGTCTCACCCATTACGAACCGCCCAGGCAATAATCCACCTCAGATATAATCAAAAGCCACATATGATGCCCCAATATGCCAATAGGATACTAATTCGAACGCGACACAAAAAGAAAACGAACTCTGGAAGGAATTACCAATCCCACGCACTAATACGGACCTTCCTTAGAAAACAGGAAGCAAGGAATACAAAATAGTATATAGAAAACTATGCTCAACATCACAATGTTGCGGCGTGCAACCCGATCCAAATAACATACCCATGGCGGCGTGCCACCCGATCCACATATAGATCTCACATAAGGAGATGCACATCGAGCCAAATTTGCTCATTACAACATAATACCGAGTATCGGTCGTACGCATGCTAAGTGCATAATAATACCCCTGAGGGACATACAACGTTATAAGCTACAACAATCAAGCACAACTGAGGTGCGATGTACAATTTGAATTTCAAGAGCTAAGAAGCTCATATAACGTCATTCCTACGCGGATTCTCAACGCATAGCAATTTCTCAAGTCGTCTCACAACTCACACGGCGCAATGCATCACTACGCGAAATATCTGACAAGGAAACATCGACATAACTACTCCTCCATGAGGATCGTATTACTAAAATGCACACATCTGGCCTGATATAGAGCCATCATTCACATTAAATCTATCCATCGACTTCAAGCCGATTCTGATCACACTGAACTAGTCTGATAACCTTTCAAAGGTCTATAATAACTCCCATTTTCCTCATAATACACAAGAACAACCATCATAATCGGAGTAATCCTCCCTAGTTCACAACCCAATATGCCAAGTGGCCTCCAGGCACGAATCTTCAATTTAACGACACCATCACAAACTTCATACTTGGTTTACATCATTAATCACTCAAGTGATCACATGCCACATTTATATAAGCTACTCGTGGGACACACTCCCACAACCTACCACAATAATATCTGGAGCATACCTCCAAACCACCGGTCGAACTAATGCTGATGAGCGATTAAGAATCATTAACCAGGACGCAAAAACCCTTTTTACAAAACACCGATCTTAGGTGACATTGAAAACAATACCAATTTACCATAAATATTTAGAATCATCTCCTACTCATCCGAGCTCATGACATCTTATCAAAAATAAATTTCCTTCACTCGTGCCATTCTCGGCCCAATTTCTACAACCAGAACTGATTCACCAGCATGCATCAAACTCG
>MU730426.1:2656-13029 GCA_026770625.1 Nicotiana glauca
CAATGTAAATACGCAACCAAAATCAGAGAAATATTCAGAAATTTAAGTGCAACAATACAAGGCAACAAATAATTCTGGCCTAACATGCTTCACGTAATTACAATTAAGGCAAATTAAGCAAATAGGCAATTTAGATCAACTAATCATGCTTTTCTATACTAGCACAGGCTATAATAGCAAGTAGAATAAAGCAAATACGGAAGAAACTCAGTTCAAGTATTATAAGTAAAAAATCGGGTTTTCAACAATTAGCTCAGGTACGCGCTCGTCACCTCACGTACAAGGCATCCAATTACCAAATGTTATATCCTAAGGGACAAGGTCCCCCACACAAGGTTAGACAAGCCACTTACCTCGAACTAGTGCAAGTCAACCTGAAACCACACTCTTGCCATGAGTATCCGACTCCAAATAGCTCAAATCTATTCAATTAAATTGCATATTGTAAATAATAATTCAAGTAATTGATTCTACAATTAAATTCTAATCTAATACGGGAAATTATGTAAAATAACCAAAATGCCCCCAAGCCCCACGTCTCGGAACTCAGAAATTTTTACATCATCGGGTTCTTTATCTCGCCACGAGTCTAACCATACAAAAATTATCCAATTCCCATATCATTTCGACCCTCAAATCAGTGATTCTATCCAAGAGGGTTTTCTACACTTTTACAACAAAATTCTCAGATTAAACGCCAAAACTCATAATAGATTCAGGTTATACAACAAAAATTGAGTTAAGAACACTTACCCCGTTGTTCTCTATAAAAATCTGTCCAAAAATCGCCCTATCCGAGCTCCAAATCGCTAAAAATGGAAAATGGGAACGAACTCCCATTTTCAGAACTTAACATTCTGCCCAGCTACAGTGTTTTTCGCAATTCCCAGCAAATCCTTCGCATTTGCGAAGCTACAGTGTTTTCTCGCAATTCCCAGCAAATCCTTCGCATTTGCAAAGCTACAGTATTTTTGCAATTCCCAGCAAAAATTTGCATTTGCGAAGCTATAGTGTCACACCAGAACCAGCAATATCAAACTTCACCAAAATGATCCGAAACCACCCCGAAACTCACCCGAGGTCAATGGGACTTCAACCAAAAACACCAACACATCCTAAAACATCATCCAAACTTGTTCCAATTATCAAAACACCTCAAACAACGCCAAAACCATCAAATTACATCGAATTCAAGCCTAAGTTCTTCTAAAACTTCCAAAACACGCATTCGATAAAAAACAAACCAAAACACGTCCGAATGACTTGAAATTTTGCACGAATATCCAAAGTCACCTAACGAAGCTATAGCAACTCTCGGAATTCTGTTCCGGCCCTCGAATAAAAATCTTACCTATCAACCGGAAATCGTCAAAATACTAACTTCGCCAATTCAAGCCTAATTTAGCTACTGACTTCTAAAATTTATTCCGAACACGCTCCCAACCTTGAAATCACCTAACGGAGCTAAGGAAACCATCGGATTTCCATTCCGAGCCCGTCTTCACACTTTTCCAACTATGGATCATTTTTCAACACTTAAGCTCTCATTTAGGGACTAAGTGTCCCAAAACTCTTCAAAACTCAACAACGAACGTCCCGGCAAACCAAAATAGCAGAAATGAACTTAGGTGAAACAGTTAATAGGGGGTCGGGGTATAAATTCTAAAAACGACCGGCCGGGTCGTTACACAGCTCTTTCACCCCATTTCGCATATGCGGCCCATTTCTCTCAGATGCGGGACCGCAGATGCAGAAATTGCTAAAGCCGTGAGGTTTATTTAATACGAGTTCCAAACCATTTTTTTGACACTTTTCGCTCCTCTATTGGCAATTTTAGAGCTCTTGAGAGAAAACCTTCACCAAGCATCTTGAGGTAAGTTATTCCTACCCATTTCTAGTTTATTACTTATGTCTTAGATAGATTAAATACTAGTATTAAGGTGAAATCTTGGGGTTAGAGCAAAAACCTAGGGTTTTAATAAACGTTAGATTTAATCACGAAATTTGTTATGGAATAAATTAGAAATCATATATTATTGATCCTTAGGATGTAGAGAACAACTTCCTTTGAAAAATCTCGAAATTCGGGCACGTGGGCCCAGGGTCGGATTTTAGGAAACCTGTATTAAGGGTTGGGAAATTGCTTAAATAGCTAGAATTCGATCTTGTGTGTCTATGTTGATTATTTCTTACTTTATTTAACTAGTTTGGGATCGCTCGACTCCGAATTGAGGATTTGGGCTCGATCTTGGTATTGGAAGTGCACTTGGAGCGAGGTGAGTCTCCTTTCTAACCTTGTAAGAGGGAATTGTCCCCATAGGTGTAATAATTAAGCAATTTGTTACTAAATGCGGGGACTACGTACGTACTGGGTGACGAGAGTCCGTGCGTAGCTACTATTATGCTAATTTTCCAGGTAGTCTAGGACCCACATCATGCTATAATTGTGAATATCTCTATGCTTTCTTGATAACAAACTCACTTAGGATATGCTAGGAAACTTGGAAAGGAAAAAAAATGATCATAAATACTTGGTGAGCCCTTGCATGAATCTGTTGAATATAAATGCACCTTCGTGTGTGATCTTGATATTACCTGATATTTGTGGATTAGGCCGATCGCCTCGGTATGAATAGATGCATCTATGATTCGTGCCATTCGACCCTCTGGCAGTGCACGATTTATTTTTCTATTAGATCGGGCCGTCGACCTCGGAATAATGTGCGCATGATATCTATGTGAAGTCTTATTCGTGATTTATCATGTTCATTACTTGAAATGTCACTGGTTAACTGCGAAATTGTTCAGAATATGAATTGTTACCTCTTGCTACAAGCTATTGATTAATTTTGACTTTCGTGCTTTGCATAAATACCTTGTTATATTATTTGACCCTAGTAAGTGTCAAGTCGACCTCTCGTCTCTATTTTTTTGAGATTAGACGGGATACTTACTGGGTACATATTGTTTATGTACTCATATCAGTCTGGTGCGTATCCCTGAGCATACCCAAGACTTCTACGGTGAGATACATTCCTTCCATGCCATTCAGTAGCCTCAAGAAGTCTTTCTTATGTATTTTGTTGTCTGTTCCGTTTCAAATAGTAGGATAGTGTGATTTTTTTGTATATTCTACTAGTTGCCCACAGCTTGTGACACCAAGTCTTGGCACACACACTAGTAGATGGTATCATTTTTTTGGGGGTTGTATGATTATTATGACTTTATTAATCATTTATGATTTTATTTCGACTTAAAAAATTGTTCCAACAATTTCGGGGTAAAGGCAAATAAAAGTTTAATTAGAATCTTCTACGTTGGCTTGCCTGGTAATGGTGTTGGGCGACATCACGAACTATTCTCATAAATGGGTCGTGACAATATGGTATTAGAGCTCTAGGTTCACGTAGGTCTCACAAATCATGGGCAAACCTAATATAGTCTTGTAGATCGGTATGGAAATGTCTGTATTTATCTTCGAGAGGCTATAGGGTATTTGGAAGAACTACTCTTTATTTATTCCTATCGTGCAGTGGCTGGTATACTAAATTTCCCTCTTCTATTCTCTCACAGATGGTGAGGACATGCACAGTTTATGTTCCAAACCTAGTTGGAGCTGCTCCCCCCATTGCTCGAGGCCGAGGTCGGGGGAGGACACCGGCCTATGGTAGGGGACGAGGGCATCCCAGAGTTATTCCAGTAGACCACCAGCAGATCTTGTGGGAGATCCTATTATCGAGGAGCAGGGCGAGGTGCCCGTAGCTAAGCCCACCCCGGCAGACTTTATGACAACACCAGGATTTTAGGAGGTTATGAGTCGTATGCTTCGGTTCATGGATTCTATGACTCAGACTGATTTATTTCCAGGAGATCCAGCCACCTCACAGCCAGGAGGGGGAGCACAAACTCGTACTACTCAGGCTCCTATACATGCAGTTGTAGTGTATCAGACTCCAGGTGCACTACCCCCAGATGGGGGCTAGCCAGTTGCTGCAATAGTGCCCCAGCCCAGGCTAGCTGCGGATGGCGATCAGCAAAAGTTATTGGATAGATGGACTACGCTTCATCCTCCGGTCTTCGGGGGCGAGCGTCATTAGGATGCCCAAGACTTCATTAATAGGTGCAGGGATAGGCTGCACAATATGAGGATACTGGAGTCGCATGGAGTTGACTTCACTACTTTTTAGCTTAAGGGTAGGGCCCGCAGATGGTGGCAGTCTTATGTTTTGGGCAGGCCAGCAGGTTCTCCTCCTATCACTTGGAGTGAGTTCACATAGTTGTTTCTGGACAGGTATATCCACCCTCTAAGAGGGAAGAGTTGCAGTATCAGTTTGAGCGGCTAGAGCATGCATTGATGATACTTTTTACTGACGTAGAGAGGGTGTGGAGGTTTGCTGCAGGGTTGCATTTTGGCATCAGGGCCAACATGGCCCGAGAGATAGAGATGGGGACTCTTTACTAGTTAGTGGCGGAGATTTCTCAGAGGATTGAGGGTTACCGTATGAGAGGTAGGGAGTAGATGTAGCAGGATAAGAGGGCTAGGTTCTTCGAAGAGTTCAAAGGTGCCCTGGCTAAGGGCAGAGGCCACTTTGGGAGAGGACAGCCCAGCAGGACCCCATATTCAGCACCACCACCTGCTCGGGGTACTCCAACGTGCCCCTATTTCAGTGTCATGCCAGAGTTCTTATCACCCACCACGCTATTCAGGGTTCCTCCGGTGGGTATTCAGGTCCTTAGGGTTCTTCTGGTTCTTACTTCAGCGCTATGCCGGAGAGTTCACACCATCCACCGGCTATTCAGGCTTCTTTCAGTAGATCTACAGGCCATCAGGGTCACCCATCAGTGCAACAGGTCGCCGTACCACGGGGTTGTTTCGAGTGCAGGGACCTTGGTCATATAAGGAGATACTGCCCCAGGCTTCGGGGCAAGGCAGTACAGTAGGGTCAGCAGCCTACGATTTCGGCACCAGCTGCCCCGCCACTTAGAGGTGGAGGGCAGGCTGGTAGGGGCCGTTCTAGAGGTAGAGGTCAGGCAGGGAGAGGTCAGCCAACTACTGCTCAATTCGGTGGAGGCCAGCCAGCCGGCCCTTCAGCTAGATTCTACGCTCTTCCAGCCATGCTAGATGCATTGGTCTCAAATGCCGTCATCACAGGTATTATTTCTGTCTGCGGTATAAATGCTTCGGTATTATGCCTATTCATATGTATCATTATTGTTTGCTCGATTCCTGGTTGTTCCTCCTACACCTTTGGGCACTCTTGTTCATGTATCCACTCCTATAGGCGATTCCGTGGTTGTAGACCGGGTCTATTGGTCCTGTGTGGTTACATTCTGTGGTTTTAAGACTAGAGCAGATCTCTTGTTGCTTAATATGATCGGTTTTGAGGTCACCCCAGGCATGGATTGGATATTTCTATATCACGCCGTCCTAGATTACCATGCCAAGACTATTTCACTAGTGATGCCAGGGTTGCCGAGATTGGAGTGGAAGGGTTCCATAGTTTATACCCCTAGTCGGGTAATTTTTTTCTTGAAGGCTCGGTATAAGATCGAGAAGGGTTGTTTGGTTTACCTAGCTTATGTTCGAGATACCATCGTAGAGTCTCCGATGATTGATTCAGTTCCCGTAGTCCAAAAGTTCATAGATGCGTTTCCTTCTGATCTTCCTGGCATGCCACTGAATCGTGATATTGATTTCTGTATCGATTTGGCTCCAAGCAACCAACCTATATCTATTCAACCGTATCGTTTGGCTCCTAAGGAGTTGAAGGAGAAGTTTGAGGAGTTGTTAGCAAAGGGGTTTGTTAGGCCCAGTGTTTCACCTTGGGGTGCCCCAGTGTTATTTGTGAAGAAGAAGGATGGGACTATGCGGATGTGTATTGATTACCGCCAGTTGAACAAAGTCACCATAAAAAACAAGTATCTCTTGCCTCGTATCGATGACTTATTCTACCAGTTGTAGGGTGCAAGGGTGTTCTCTAAGATAGACTTGAGGTCAGGGTACCATCAATTGAAGATTCGGGACTCGGATGTTCCCAAGATTGCATTCCAGACTAGATATGGCCATTACGAGTTTTTGGTGATGTCCTTTCGCTTGACTAATTCCCACCAGCATTTATGGATTTGATGAATAGGGTGTTCAGGCCTTATATTGATTCCTTCGTCATCATCTTCATTGATCACATCTTGATATACTCACGTAGCCTCTGGGAGCACGAGAAGCATCTGAGAGTAGTGCTTCAGACCTTGCAAGAGCAGAAGCTATATGCTAATTTCTCCAAGTGTGAGTTTTGGCTAGAATCAGTGGCATTCTTGGGATATATTGTGTCAGGAGAAGGTATTAAGGTAGATCCCAAGAAGGTTAAGGCAATTCAGAGTTGGCCATGTCCTACTTCAGTGATCAAGATTAGGAATTTCCTAGGGTTATCAAGTTATTACAGGTGATTCATGCAGGGCTTTTCATCTATTGCATCGCCTCTGACAAGATTGACCTATAAGGGTGCTCCTTTCTATTGGTGGATGATTACGAGGCGAGCTTCTAGAAGCTCAAGACATCCTTGACTACAGTACCAGTTTGTGTGTTGCCTTCCGGTTCAGGGATGTATACAGTTTATTGTGACGCTTCGCGCGTTGGTTTGGGTTTTGTATTGATGCAGGAGGGGCGAATTATTACATATGCCTCCCGTCAGCTGAAGATTCATGAGAAAAATTATCCTATGCACGATCTGGAGTTGGCGGCGATTGTTCATGCCCTTAAGATATGGAGGCACTACCTGTACGGGGCTTCATGCGAGGTTTATACTAATCATCGCAGCTTGCAGCATTTGTTCAAGCAGAGGGACCTTAATTTGAGGTAGCGCAGGTGGCTCGAGTTACTGAAGGATTATGACATAACCATTCTTTATCATCCAGGCAAGGCGAACGTGGTCACGGACACCATAAGCAGGAAGGCAGAGAGTATGGGTAGCTTGGCATTTATTCCAGCAGAGGAGAGGCCACTAGCTTTGGACATTCAGTCCTTGGCTAACAGACTAGTGAGGTTGGACATTTCGGAGCCCAGCCGGGTTCTTGCATGTATGTTGCTCTGTCTTCATTGTTGGGGGAAATGAAGGCTAGGCAGTTCGATGATCCACACCTAGCAGTTCTCAGAGAGACGATGCTTCAGGGAGGTGCCAAGGAGGTTTCTATTGGCGAGGATGGTGTTTTGCGGCTCCGGGGTCGTCTATGTGTTCTTAATATTGATGGTCTGAGGGAGAGGATACTAGAGGAGGCACATATTTTGTGGTATTCCATCAATCCAGGGGCTACGAAGATGTATCGTGATTTGAGGCAGCGTTATTGGTGGCGGAGTATGAAGAAAGATATAGTGGAGTATGTGGCTAGGTGTTTGAATTGCTAGCAGGTCAAGTATGAACATCAGAGGTCGGGTGGCCTACTTCAGTCAATGCCGATACCAGAGTGGAAGTGAGAGCACAATACCATGGATTTCGTAGTTGGGTTGCCGCAGACTTTGCAAAAGTTTGATTCAGTATGGGTCATCATTGATAAGTTGACCAAGTCGGCCCACTTTATTCCAGTGGTGACTACTTATACAGCAGAGAGGTATGCTCAGATTTATAATTGGGAGATAGTCCGGTTTCACGGTGTGCTTGTTTCCATTATATCAGACAGAGGCCCTCAGTTCACTTCCCATTTCTGGAGAACCGTTCAAAATGATTTGGGGATCCGCGTAGAGCTTAGCAAAGCATTCCATCCTCAGACCGACGGACAGTCTGAGCGGACGATTCAGATTCTGGAGGATATGCTTAGAGCCTGTGTGATTGACTTTGGAGGGCAGTGGGACCAATTTTTGCCCTTGGCGGAGTTTGCATACAACAACAACTATCAGTCCAGTGTAGAGATGGCTCCATACAAGGCTTTATATAGTCGTCGTTGTCGTTCTCCTATCGGGTGGTTCGAGCCTAGCAAGGCTAAGTTATATGGTATAGATTTGGTGCAGTATGTCTTGGATAAGGTAAGGTTGATTCAGGAAAGGTTTGGACAACTCAGTCCAGACAGAAGAGTTATGCGGATCAGAAGGTGCGTGATGTATCATTCATGGTTGGCGAGAAGGTTCTCTTGAAAGTCTCGCCAATGAAGGGCATCATGAGGTTCGGGAAGAAGGTCAAGTTGAGCCCAAGGTTTATTGGTCCCTTTGAGGTGTTAGAGAGTTGGGAAGGTTGCCTATGAGCCTATATTATCCCCCAGCTTATCGGGAGTTCATCCAGTTTTTCATGTATCGATGCTTCGGAAGTATCATCCCAACCTATCCCGTGTGTTTGACTTCAGTACTATTCAGCTGGATGAGAGTTTGGGTTATGAGGAGGAGCCAGTTGCCATCATTGATAGACAGGATCGCCAGTTGAGGTCCAAGAGGATTTCTCCGGTGCGGGTCCAGTGGAGGGGCCAACCTATCGAGGAGGTGACCTGGGAGTCCGATGAGGACTTGCAGAGAAGATACCCTCATCTATTCAGCACTTCAAGTACCTTTCTATGTCCGCTCGAGGATGAACGTTTGTTTAAGAGATGGAGGATGTAACGACTCGACCAGTCGTTTGCCCTTTTAGAACCCCGTTCTCCCAAATAAAACTCTTCATGCTCGCTTTAACTAATTTACAACATGCAGGGATGGTTGGTTTGGGATTTAGAAGAGTTGGATTGAAATATGCACATTTAACTCTTTAGGATTTTCTTAAAAGGCTAAGTTTGACCTTGGTCAACATTTTGGCAAACGGGCCCGAATTCGTGTTTTGACTGTTCCGGAGGGTCTACAGGAAAATATGGGACTTTGGCATATGCCTGGAATCGAATTCCAAGGTCATTAGCCCGAGTAATGAATTTTTATTAGAAATTATTAATCTAAAATATTAAGGATTTAAAGAAACTAACTTATGATTGTTTCATGATCGGGCTCGTATGTTGGTTTCGAAGCCCAGTACAAGTCCGAAATATCATTTAAAACCTACCCGCAAAATTTGGCGTCAATACGAGTAGTTTAAGGGCATTTTGGCCCATTGGAGGAAACTTAAGAACTTGAAGTTCATAAGTTTGATTCATTTGGTTTGGAGGGGGTGATTCCTAGATTCAGTGTTGTTTCGGGTGTTCCAAAGGTTCGAGTAGGTCTATCTCATGATTTTAGACTTGTCGATATGTTCGGACGGGGCTCGGAAGCCCCAGGCGTCAATCGGACGAGGCTCGAGTGAAGTCAAAAATTTTGTGAAGAGCTGAAGGTTGCTGCTTCTGTCATAACCGCACCTGCGGTTGGTGGACCGTAGGTGCAAGACCGCAAAAGTGGCCTAGGGCAGGCCAGGCCAGGAACCGCAGAAGCTGCTCCCAAGCCGCCGAAGCAGCTCAAGCCGTAGATGCGGCCTCGAGACTGCAGAAGCCGTCCCAGCTCTTTCACCCCATTTCGCAGATGCGGTCCATTTCTCTCAGATGCGGGACCGCAGATGCAGAAATTGCTAAAGCCATGAGGTTTATTTAATACGAGTTCCAAACCATTTTTTTGACACTTTTCGCTCCTCTATTGGCAATTTTAGAGCTCTTGAGAGAAAACCTTCACCAAGCATCTTGAGGTAAGTTATTCCTACCCATTTCTAGTTTATTACTTATGTCTTAGATAGATTAAACACTAGTATTAAAGTGAAATCATGGGGTTAGAGCAAAAATCTAGGGTTTTAATAAAAGTTAGATTTAATCACGAAATTTGTTATGGAATAAATTAGAAATCATATATTATTGATCCTTAGGATGTAGAGAACAACTTCCTTCGAAAAATCTCGGTATCCGAGCACGTGGGCCCAGGCTCAGATTTTAGGAAACCTGTATTAAGGGTTGGGAAATTACTTAAATAGCTAGAATTCGATCCTGTGAGTCTATGTTAACTAGTTCTTACCTCATTTAACTAGTTTGGGATCGTTCGGCCCCGAATTTAGGATTTGGGCTCGATCTTGTTATTGGAAGTGCACTTGGAGCGAGGTGAGTCTCCTTTCTAACCTTGTAATTGGGAATTGTCCCCATGTCGCACCCCTTTTTTTTTTGCGAAATCGGGTTCAGGACATTTGGGAGGACAACTCATTCCTTTTGGGAATTGGTTTTGGTTTGAAGAGTCGCCACCTAATGATTAGGGTGCATTAGGACACCAAGGAGGTTTGATTTGAATAACCAGAGATTGGGTAAGGGCTTGAAACTATTCTAAGGGAAAGGTGTTAGGCACCCCTCAAAATCCACTAGTGTGGTAACCGGCCAGACTATTATTATGAACTTGAGTACAATTAATATATATACAAATAGGGCTCAAATAAGAGGGGATTTCATCACATAAAGGTTTACAA
>MU730428.1:11793-33789 GCA_026770625.1 Nicotiana glauca
CCGATGTCGAAACCCTACCCCATGAACACCCCAAGTTCCTCTCATCTTCCTCATGCCCGATATATATTCTTTTTCCCTCGAATCATCACTAACCACGTCGAATAGTCGCTTGAAGAACTGTCCAAATGCTATGCTGGTTTTCTCAAGTTCAAATTGTTCCAAGAACTTGAACGACCGGATGTCCACAAACAAAAGAAAGAAGAATTTCCAAGAAAAAAAGACTCAGTGAATCAGTAAGTCCATATTCTCGTTTGTGTTTCTGCTTTCATCTCTGTTTGTTAGTTTTAGAATTCGTTTATAAGATTATGGTAACCAGGAATTATATGGTAAGTTCGTTCATATATTTACAGATTTTGGATAGTTTAAATATAGATTAGGGTTTTTCATATTTTGATTGGCTTAATTCATAATAGGTTTGCATTAATTACTGTGAGTTTATGATCCTATTTTGATAATTGTTGGTTAATATTTTTCTGATTTTGTTTCATGAAGTTTCTTTTAATTCCGCGATGATTCCTGATAACCCATTAGTATAATTAGTATGTAATTAATATCAGTTGGATTGAATATTAGATTGTTGGTTTTATTTTGGTTATAGCTGTTTAAGGTTAGTAATCATAGTTAGTCTACAATAATAAAAATAAAGAAGAAGAAAAGAGGTAAGGGTTAGCAGTAATTGGTCAAAGGAAGTAGGGGCATTTTGGGTATATAAATTGGGTTAATAGCAATTTCAAAGAACCTCAAGGGTAGTTTTGGGAAGGGAAAAGGGTAGTTTAATCAATAATGGTAAATGTTAAAAGAAAGTAGGGGTATAACAGGGATTTTAAGGAAATAGAACCTTCTAGAGTAGGTTGTAATGTACATCTTAAGTAAATAATTGCACTTACTTGTGCAACAAGTTAGAAATTAGAGGTTTAAAAAGAAATAAAGAGGGACTAATGAGCAAACAACTAAAATCTGAAATACATCCTAAAGTTTTCTATAAATAGGCATTGATATGCCTTAATTCACAAGTTTTGGGCACTTCAAAATTCCCCAAAAATATCTCCCAAACTTCAGATCCAAAAATCAAAGATTGCAGATCATAACTTCCTATTCCAGATTTGAAAAAGTTCCAAAAAAAAAACCAACAGTAATAGAAAATCCAAAGAAAAAAAAACACTGTCTCGGTGGACAGCTTCTGAAATCAAGCTGAAAATTCCTTTGTTAGATCTTAGTTTTGCTGAAATTCAGAGAAAATACAAGCATCCAATAGCAAATTCAAAAACAGTATTGTTATATCTCATTTCTCAAATCTAATTGCAAGTTTTGTTGGTTGATCTCTATGAATCAATTGTTGTCAAGTGGATTTCCTAGTTGTTTTAGTTGTGGAAAGCTCTGAGGTGCTTTGCCTCAGTTTCGAGCACTTTTAGGATATTTGTGAGGTGTTGTAACTCTGCGATGTGCTAATGTGAGGCGTTCCTGGATTTCTGAGTTCAATTTGGCTTGAAAATTTTCCTGATTACTGCTGTTGTTACTTTGATTGGCGCTGTTAATTGCTGCTACTAATCTCCTCGTCTTCTGTTTGTTTATCGATTTTCAGGTACACTTTTAAAGCCTTTTCAAGTAGTGTGATAATGAAGGCCATATGTATGAGTGCTTCCTGTGGAGGAATGTATTAGATAATTCATATACACTGATGCTCTATTTGTAATTTTGTCTGGATAACTGATTTATAATTTGTAATAGATAATCGGACATTTGCTTAATCTGAAGTAATAGTACTGTATTAACTATAATTAAGGCTATTTTTTTTTATCAAAATTAGCTATAGACATTTTAAAACTGTTTTGTGAAATTGTGTTGGTAAGGCTATGTAGTATCGATACAGTAAGTTCAACAATTATCAGCTTAACTTTTGGATTGCTTAAACAGTCTGTTATCTAAAGTAGTAGATTGCTCTATTAAAGGTATATATATGAATCCAGATTTAAACGTGAAATTTAGACTTAAAGTTAGTTGAAACATTAAAAATTTGGTGAATTGTTTTGACTTAACGTATGAGTCCACAGGGCGAGTCCAGTAGTGGTTGCAGTATGATTGTTGTATGTTGTTAACATGTTAAAGCTAAAATCAAACTTTGAGAAACTATCCACTCATATGGGCCCAGTTGTGCCATTGACAGGCCCAATTGAACACAAATTCCCCTTATTGTTTGGATCACCTGTAAAAGATCGAGACTTGTGGTTATTTGTCAATCCTAGTCTTTCCAAACAAAAACAAAAAATTCGATTTAGTAATAAATTTGGGTTCGGGTTAGGTAGCGGGTTCAAGCTAAAGGGTTATCCCTTTTGTTTAGACCCGGACTTGAACTTAAGATCCGAATTTTAATGTGAATTAATCGAGATCCTTTTTTTTTCTTTTAGAGAAAAAAAATTAGAAAATATAGTTGCTTTAATAAATAAAATGAGATAGTCTCGCCAAATCAAATACATAATTGTGGGGCCCTCATTAATTACTTACTAAAATACTTAGTATTCGGGATAGGCCGTTTAGCGAATTTCACGGTCTTCCCAAAAGATAACAATACGTTAGCCACTTTAGACGCGACCAATAATAATATTACTTTCCTAAATAGGGGTGCACATTTATGTGACCCAAATCCAAATCTCAACGAAGTCGAAATGTGTTAAAAGCCACGGGCATACTGGTACGGCGTGGTTCGAGATACATTTTCACGACGTTACAATTCTTGTAAAAAATTTAACAATAAAAGAGGATTATTAATAAAAAGCACATAAAAAAAGAATATATATGGAAATCAGATAAAATCAAATACAACAGTTGAGAGACCGCGCTAGAACCACGGAATTCGGGAGTGCTTAACACCTTCTCCCGGGTTAACAGAATTCCTTATCTGGATTTCTGGTTCGCGGACTGTTAACAGAGTCATATTTCCTCGGTTCGGGATTCAACCGGTGACTTGGGACACCATTAATCTCCCAAGTGGCGACTTTGAATAAAAATAATAAATCCCGTTCCGACTGTCCTTTAATTGGAAAAACTCCTTTTATTTACGCCCTTCACGGGGTGTATAAAACTTCGGCGGTAAAAAAAAGAGGTCTGACAGGGAGCAGGTGGCACGCCTCCCACGAGATAAACAAAATGAAAGTGAGATTCTGTGTTTGGTTTTCTTATCCTTGTTAGTGATAGGATTTTGGTGTCGTGCACTTTCGATTTGCTATGTTTAATTGTTATTATCAATTCAAATGTTTAAACTGTTAAAGTCCTTTATTGCCATGATCCTTGTGTTAGAACCCACAATGTTTTCAACACCTCACCGTATTTATATATATATAGTCAATTATACGTCCTATTATTTCAAACTTCAATAATTTTTATATTCTTAATTCCATTAGCTTCTCAATTATATCCCTTTAAACTTTCTGAGGTTGTACTTTACTTAAAGGAAATTCCTACTAAGTTTTGAATTATCAACTCCCCTGTTAAAGGTAATAATTCTTCCGATGTTGTAGTTTAAATTTAAAGGGGTATTTTCTTACTCGAATGATTTCTAAAAAATAACTTCTCCTTTTCTCGCCGATTTTTCAAAGCTTTTTAGAAATTCAAATTTTATTTATATTATATACATAGGACTTCTTGAATATCTTATATGCGTTTCTAAGGACATTCGATATTGTATATCATGGGAATTCTGTTGTTAAGAGTGAGATGGAAAGTATGTTGCTGAAAGTTCGAAAGTTGAGATTACGATACGAGGAATCGAGGATTGAAATAGCCGGGATGGAGTATTAAACATGATGTGATTGATTGAGTTAACATTATTTTCTTTAGTTGTATACATTCTTGCTTGTCTCTGTCTCTGTTATATCAGTATTGAATTGTTTGGGTTATCTGTTTTACGTGATTTTTGTTTGTTGCTATCCGTGTTCTCCCTTCATTGTTTATATTGTTTGTACCTGGATTTTCTCTCCGCAGTTGATATTACTTCGTTATCTTTATGTTGATTTTTATTATCATATCCTATTACTTTTACTTGACCAGTAGGTGTCCTGATTGTTCCTCGTCACTACCCCACCGAGGTTAGTCTTGATACTTAGGGGGCACCGCCGAGGTGTGCTCATACTACACTTTTGTACATATTTTTGTGTACAGATCTAGGTATTGATCAATAGTAGTTGTACGGGTCATCGCAGTGGAGACTCACGGTAACGTGTTGCTACGTTCGCAGGCATCAGATTCCCCTTCTTATTTTATATTCACATTGTAGTACTTATTTCTATACGGTTTACTTAGGATGTGGCATCACGAAACTTTGTAGAGCTTATGACTTGTACTACCGGGTTTCGGGAAGTTGTTAATTGTATAAGGGATTCATCTCAGAAGAATTCTAGCTGTTATTAATTATTGTTGTTATTCGCATTTTAGTAGGCTTACCTAGTCCTTAAGACTAGGTGCCATCACGAAAACCACCGGAGGAAAAATTGGGTCGTGACAAGTTGGTATCAGAGCTCCAAGTTCATGGGTGCTACGAGTCATAAGCAGGTTTAGTAGAGTCTTGCAGATCGGTACGGAGACGTCTCTACTTATCTTCGAGAGGCTACAAAACTGTTAGGAAATTCCACTTCTTTCATTTCTTATCGTGTGATATTGATTCAACTCAAAGTATATAACTTATGTTCCTTTGCATCCACTCGTGTATAATATTATGCTCTCTGCGTTCGTCATGCGCCAGTGATTCGTGATGCTACCGACAGGCTACGAAAGAGTAAGGGATGCTCAAGCATTGTCTCAACATGTTGTTCAGACTGAAGACACAGAGGTATTGAGAGACTACTCAGTCGATCGTATGGAGGCGTAGCGGTTTCCGATATCTGGTTGATAAGTGCGAGCTAGGAATGTTTAATTGGTTGATTAGTCCTCGCAATTTTTCGCAAGGTCACGATGTAGGTGTTGATTGGGAGTAGTTATTGGTATTGGAGTACCTTGTAATTTGTGTTGTTCGAGCTATGAGGAATAATCAGACGTTGTTTCCCATGGCTTTGCGCCAAGTGGAGGAGTCTAATAGCGGCGCTCAGGTTGTAGAGTCAGACTTATATCAGTTTGGGCTAGAGGCATTATATATATGATATTGTTCACGTATTTTGCATTTGACCAAGGGTCGATGTGTTGCATGAAATGATGTTGGGGCTTGCAATATTTCTACGTCAAAAATGGATCTACATTTCAGCATCAAGCGGAGTCAGAGGAACAACTTCAGATTCTTCGAAGGTCTATTAAGCTTAGGTGTCGTAGTTGTGGCAGGACGGGGTGCTTTAGAGGAAATGCAGTGGTTTAAGAGCTTCTAGCTACGTGGTTCGTGTTAGGATCATCTGTAATTGGGACTTTGATTGGGGTTATTGCATATTGACTATTCGAAGAAATGAGTCAGTTCAGTAGTGTTGGGTCAGCATAGCAATGAAAGTAAATGGTCCATTTGAATAGGAATTCCCTACTGGCATTTGTGGTAGCACTCTTATATTGGACAGTTTGTGTGACTCGATCGAGTTGGAGAGGTGCAGTCCCGATGGCTTAGTTGCGTGTGGGCGAATCTCAGAGGATTCTCGAGGGTTGACTACGACTTGATTTGGGTGACTTCTATGGGCATAAAGAATATGTGGTACATTGCAATTTTCTCCTGAATCAGTATATGAAATTAATAGATTGTTGGCATCACTAGGTATCATATGTGAAGAGTGTGTATTTTGGAAAGGACCTTGAGTCCCGGTTTGCGAGTGCGTGGCTAATAGCATGGTGATTACTAGATTTTGAAGCTTTCGAGGTTCATGTTTTATTGCGCGACCGGAATCTTATATGGGTGCTTAGACACGATTATGGAAGGTGAGTGATGTATCAGCCATTTGATCTGCATAGTTGAGTCTGAGTGTGGGATTTTAGTATTCCTGAGGTTTTGGGACTAGATTTTCCCGTATGTGGGCTATTTCTTGTTAATGGATTTTGAAGAAATGTTGAGATTGGGGTAATTAATGGCATGTATTATTGATAGGTTACCAGTTGGTTATCGAAGAATATTTACCTAATTGGGAAGGATCCGTAGCTAGTTTGGACCTATTTGGAAGATCAACGAGAATATCTGTTTTGTATCAGGTTCAGTTTGTGTGCTCCTATGAGGTTGTCATTTTTATCAAGTTACCAAGCAGGATGGATATTATTTGTGCCCTTAGCCTATGTTATGTGCTACTCTTTTATGTTATGCCACACGGCAAGATTTTATGATTATTCTCTACGCATGTTGTAATTCTGTTCAGGCCTTATGGCGATGTAGGCAAGATAGCCCTCGTGATGTTGATTTGCTTATTTCACCTTAGTCGTGCCTGCTTCTTTCATGTTTTAGCACTTTTATTTATTTTCCCACAATTTTGTTTATGCACTCTATTGTACTTGATTTCAGTATTCATGTGATCAGTGAGCCCGAGCATTTTGGCTCGATGAGTATTTGGGAGCGGACTGCACGCCGCAGCAGATGTTATGTGGTATACTGGATTGATGAGTATTTGGGAGCTTTCTGCAGGCAGCAGCAGCTGTTATATGAGATACTCCTTCCTTGTGTTTTATTTGGGGTTCTGTTTTTCCTCTATGGAACAATTTGATGAAAACTATATTTTCGTTGTTGCACTTGTTAGAAAATTCTTCTACTTTGCTTTTCCCTTGTGTTACGTAATTGAGTTGTTGCTGGTTCTGTGGACTAGCTGTGTGGTGTGAGAATTTGTGTGTCTCTGTGATGAATCATCAGTTGAGTCTCTTGTATTGGTCGAGATGTGGTTCTTAGACCTGAGAGTGGTACTATAGTATTGGAGGTGAGAAGTGTTTGGTAGCATGTGGGTATTTCTGCTAAGATTTGGATAATGGCCAGACAGGAGAGAGGGGTTTTTGACTTGTTGACTTCATAGGCGACTATGAGTTCCTGCATGTTTCTTTATCATAGACAGTGATGTGGAGGTCCGAGATAAGGTTATATTCAATGTGAGGTGTGTTGTCGGCACCCAGGGTATTATTTGAACAGCTACGGTGGTAAGAGGTTATTGCTTCGAGCATTGAGTTGTGTGGAGCAGCATGTGATTATATTCGAGATCGGAATTTTTGGCTCGATTCAGCTTGTTTGGGTATGTTTAGTGTGATGATGTGGAATTTGGGTCCTATGATGAATTTTAGATGTTGAGGTTTCTTTTCTAAGGTTATAGACTAAGGAGGAGATGAGATCTTCAGTTAAGTGGCATTGTCAATTCTTCATAGGTTGGGTAAAGGGGAAGCACCCCCGGGAGTATGTATGGTGAGCTCATGCAGTGTTTCTATGGCTTTGGAACGACTCCGGGCACGTTCAAGGACGAACGTATGTTTAAGTGGAGGAGGATGTAACGACCCGACTGGTCGTTTTGAGCAATTGCACCCGATTCAGTAGTTTGAGGTCTCGAGCAGCTTCACATTTGGTATATCAACTTGTGTGCACGGTTGGATCCAGTTTCCGGAAGAATCATAATTGAACTGGAATAAAGAACCTCGTTTTTGAAGTTTAAACAGTGAAACTTTGACCGAAATTGGACTTTTGAGTAAACAGCCCCGAAATGGTTCGTGGGTGATCCCAACAGCTTTGTATGGTGATTTTGGACTTAGGAGCGCGTCTGAATTCGAATTTGGAGGTCCGTAGGGTAATTTGAGGTGTTTCGACAAAAGTTGGAAAAGTTAAAGTTTTGAAAATGGATAACTTTGACCCATCATTGACTTTTGTGATAATGGGGTCGGAATACAATTCCAAGAGTTGGATCAACTCCGTTATGTCAATTTGGACTTGTCTGCAAAATTTGGCGTTATTCCGAGTCGAATTGATAGGTTTCGGCATGAGATTCGATATTTGAAGATTTGGAAATTCATAAGCATGATTTTTTGTTTGATTCGTTGTTTTGTTGTTTTTTTATGTGATTTAAAACCTCGAACGAGTTCGTGTTAGGTTATATGACTTGTTTGTGTGATTAGACGGGGTTCCGGGAGCCTCGGGTGTGTTTTGGATGGGCTACGAGTCATTTTCCCTTATTTTTGAACTACTGTTTTCTGCTTCTGGTATTCTCTTTCGCATTCGCGAACAGCCTTCACGTTCGCGAAGATTTGTTGCTGACCACCTGAAAATCCTTCTTTGCGTTCGTGTTTAGAGCTTCGCGTTCGTGAAGCTCTATCTCTCCCTACATCGCGCTCGCGTAGTTATGACATTCCACTCTCCGCGTTCACGTACTAGTTCAGGCTTTTGCGAAGAGCAGTCATTGGGCCATCAAATTTCCCTTCTTCACGTTCGCGGGCACATTGTCGCGTTGGGGATGAGTAACCTGAGCACCTTCACTTTTTCATCTTCGCGAATACGGTCCTTCCTTCGCGTTCGGCAATGCACAAAAATCTGAGCAGACAGAATATATCCCAAAATCGAGGGTTTCACCATTTTCATCATATTTTGACATCTAGAGCTCGGCTCTTGGCGATTCTTGGTGGGTTTTTCACGTAATTCGATTGGGTAAGTGTTCTTCAACTAAAATTAAATATATTCCATGAATTTGTCCTTACTTTTATCATTTAAATTTTGTTTGGGGTTGGAGAAGGAGTTGGTTTATGAAGAAAAGTTCTAAAATAAAAAATCGTGATTTGAGGGACCAAATGGTATCGCAATTTAGTAAATTTTTTATGGCTGAACTCATTTTGGAATGGGTGATCGAATTTTGTAAAATTTGACCGGTTCCGAGGTGTGGGCCCAGGGGTCAACTTTTGGGTCGATCTTTATATCTTTGTAAAGATTGAAACTTTATGATCAGGAATAGTTTCTTATGTGTTTTATTTGTGCTTTGAAGTTATTTGGTTAGATTTGGGCCGTCTAGAGGTCTTTTCACCCGAGAAGTACATTGTAGAGTATCGGTTTTTAGCCTTTGAGATAAGTATCTTGCCTAACCATGGGTGGGGGACTTCCCCTTAGGAATTGAGTCTTTTATGCCAATTGTACTCCTGCATGCGAGGTGACGAGTGTGTGCTCGTACTTATTTGTGGGAAATTTGCCTCTAGAGTTCTTAGGTTCTTATGTGGAAAGTATCCTTTATGATTGGGTTTCCTAGTTGCTTAAATTGCCTCTATATGCTCCAAATGACGTTGTTAGCTTTCCTTTAATTGTTACGTGTTACATTGACCCTAAATTCCCTTAGTTGAAGTGATTGCCTTTCTTATTATTTTGATACTTCTTGGTTGTGAGTTCCTCTATGACTTTGTGCAAATAGGTTACATGTCCAATTTTTGTGGTTTCCAGTCTAGTTATCATGTGCTTATTACATCTTGTTGTGTAGTTGAGATTTCATTGTGAAGTTAATTATTGGTACAAGTTTGATTATAGTTGATTCCCTTGCCGGGACATATTTAATTCTTACTGTTGGTTCTCTTGCCGTGACGTGTTTATTCTTGTTGTTTCCTTATTATTCGCTTGCCGGTATTCTTTTATAAATAATGATGAGGTATATAAATGGGAATGGGTGGTATGCCTACCACAAGATATATAAAATCGGAGCGGGTGGTACATCTACCATAAGATATAAGAAATAGGAGCTCATGGTACGCCTACCACAAGATATATAAAATGGGAGCGGGTGGTACGCCTCCCATAAGATATATGAAATGGGAGCGGGTGGTACGCCTGCCGCAAGATACAGAAATGGGAGCGAGTGGTACGCCTACCACAAGATATATAAAATGGGAGCGGCTAGTACGCCTACCACAAGATATATGAAAAGGGAGCGGGTGGTACGCCTACCACAAGATAAGTGAAATGGGCGCGGGTGGCACGCCTGCCAAGAGATAAACAAAATGAAAGTGAGATTCTGTATTTGGTTTTCTTATCCTTGTTAGTGAGTTGATTTTGGTGGCATGCACTTTCGGTTTGCTATGTTTAGTTGTTATTATCAATTCAAATGTTTAAACTGTTAAAGTCCTTTTTTGTCGTGATCCTTGTGTTAAAACCCACAATGTTTTCAACACCTCACCATATTTATATTTATATAGTCAATTATATGTCCCAATATTTCAAACTTCAATAATTGTTACATCCTTAATTCCATTAGTTTCTCAATTACATCCCTTTAAACCTTCTGAGGTTGTATTTTACTTAAAGGAAATTCCTACTAAGTTTTATGTTATCAACTCCCCTGTTAAAGGAAATAATTCTTCCGATGTTGTAGGTTAAATTTAAAGGGTATTTTCTTACTCGAATTTTTCTAAAAAATAACTTCTCCTTTTCTTGCCGATTTTTTCAAGCTTGTTAGAAATTCAAATTTTATTTATATTATATACATAGGACTTCTTCAACATCCTATATGCATTTTAAGGACATTCGGTATTGTGTATCATGAGGATTTTGTTGTTAAGAGTGAGATGGAAAGTATGTGGGCACGAGGTTCCATTTGTGCTGAAAGTTCGAAAGTTGAGATTACTATATGAGGAATCGATGATTGAAATAGTCGAGATGGTGTATTAAACATGATGTGATTGATTGAGTTGACATTATTTTCTTTAGATGTATACATTCTTGCTTGTCTCTGTCTCTATTTTATCAGTATTGAATTGTTTGGGTTATCTATTTTACGTGATTTCTGTTCGTTGCTATCCATGTTCTCCCTTCATTGTTTATATTGTTTGTACTTGGATTTTCTATTCGCAGTTGATATTACTTCTTTATCTTTATCTTGATGTTTATTATCATATCCTGTTAATTTTACTTGACCAGTAGGTGTCCTGACTGTTCTTCGTCACTACCCCACCGAGGTTAGTCTTGATACTTACTGGGCACCACCGTGGTGTGCTCATACTATACTTTTGTATATTTTTTTTGTGTACAGATCCAGGTGTTGATTGATAGTAGTTGTGCGGATTGTCGCAGTAGAGACTCACGGTAACTTGCTGCTGCACTCGCAGGCATCAGAGTCCCCTTCTTATTTTATATTCACATTGTAGTACTTATTTCTATACGGTCTGTTTAGGATGTGGCATCACGAAACTTTGTAGAGCTTATAACGTGTAACTACCGGGTTTTGGGAAGTTGTTCATTTTATAAGGGATTCATCTCAGAAGAATTCTAGCTGTTATTAATTATTATTGTTATTCCGTATTTTAATAGGCTTACCTAGTCCTTAAGACTAGGTGCCATCGCAAAACTCAACGGAGGGAAAATTGGGTCGTGACACAGCAACGCCTACTAGAGGAATCTGAATAACGGCAAGCTCTATATCGGTTGGATGGATATCCTTATAAACAATTCTAAAAAACAAAATACAATCAAAGTCTTACTACCATGACTGTATGCAAATCTGAAATCAAATTGTAATTTGTATTCAAATGAAGGCTGTATGCGACTGTATGCAGTAATGATTAGTTAATTATAAACTAGCCACCTAACAACATTACATAATGAAAAATAGGTTGTATGCAGCTATGTATCACTTTACAAATAAAGTTGTATGCAACTGTAAAAATGCAACTGTAAATTATAAAATAGACACCTAAAAAATTACATTATGCAGCGGTATACATATTGAAAAAAAGTTGTATGCAACTGTACGCAGCAGTAATGATTAGTAAATTATAAGCTAGCCACCTAACATGTAGTAAATTACCTTATTTCCCTTGTCATTGAACATGTCATTCATCAGATAAATAAATTTTTTCTGATTTCCGGTGATTCTCCAATTGAGCATTCTGGGTACCACGTTATCGACTCCCAATACAATCTTGGGATCAACATTTGAACATAACTCATAAAATCAAAATTGCATGGCTAGAGGCATCCCAGCTATCCTGTAGTACTTCTTCTGAGCATCCATCTTCTTGCTAATAGATTTTATAAGGCTTTCAAATGCATTTATACCCCATGGATAGTCAGAATAGCTCCCACTCTCGACCAAATCAAAATGTAGCCTTGGTATGGTTGTGCAGTTCTTCTCGGATGAAAATATAAAATTGTGTATTAAAACTAACACAGCTATCTTTAAGGCATCCCCATCGTTGTCGTGGCCCCAATTCTTGTCAGTAGAGCATTTCAACAGATCTTCCTTTTTGACAAGATTGGCATCGCCAAAGTATGTCTCAATAAGACGGTTAAGAACCTTTTCATCAAACTGAAAATCATCAGTGTTACCAACACATTTGAGGCTGGTCACAAGTGCAAACTCCCTTATTGAGAAAGATAATGTAGAACCATTGACGTATATTGAAAATACATTAACTGGACTTCCTTCTAACTGAAGATCCATGAAGCATCTGAACAGTTGATGTTGGACTTTACAACGCTTCATTTGAAGGAAACTTTCAAAACAAGTATTACCTAGTTGTTTGTACTGCTCTGGAGTAAGATTTTCTTTTAGGTCAGAGACTATGTCTGTGTTAGTATATACACTGATATGGGGTGCAAATATAAGCTGTTTTTTTCACAAACAACTTAATTTCCTGCATTTAACAAGAATAAATACATATAAATACAACTGAATACAACACATATTTTACTGTACAACTGATATGAATATATATAAATACAACTAAATACAAACTGCAAAATTAAACTGGATTAAGGTGTCAGTGATAGAAATATATGTACATATATAATACATACGAATACAACAAATAAAGACATTGCAACTAGAATAAAACAGTGATGGGAACTTTGAAAATCCTTATAAATACAACTATATGCAATATGAAAAGGTTAGTCTAGTAAGGTAAAAAAACAGTGAAAGACTATTTGAATACATCTAAATAAATCTAAATGCATTATGCAACATACAATTCAATGAAATTCAATTTGCATACGTCAAAATACATATACATATTTGTATCATTGATTTCTGTAAGTAAAAAAATACATTGAAAATACTTTTTGAATAAATCTAAATATATGTGCATGTATTTATATACATAAAAAAAACAGTCAACAGGTTTATACATATAAATACAGATGAATACATTAACAATACAGATGAATACATCATGCAATTACCTTTTCTTCCAGTGTATCCGAGCTTTTACTTGTTTCAACCTCCTTGCCCTTGACAGATGAAGCTTCAGAAATATATTTCTTCCTCTTTTCCGCAATGGGAAGTCTTGTTTCTTTCAATGATTTCTCTACTTGGGTTTCTTTGAAATTGTCATGGAGAGATTTTGTTCTCTTCTCCAATGCTATATTTTTGGTTAAACCTGCATCCAAATCCCCTTGAGTGATTTGCAAGGAGAAAGAGGGCCCATCGAAAGTGAGAATTTTAGTGGGTATACCTCTAGTAATCAACTTGTGGGGTGTTGAATCAGACATTGTGAGAATACGCTTGGATACTGTTGATTATAGAAAACTTGGTAATTAGAGATGTTGAGAATAAATAAAAATAGTGAAAATCAAAAAATTTAAATACTTATCACACTAATTATAGAAACAAATGACAACAATCGAGAGAAAATTAGGGTTTATGTCGAGATTGGGGAAGAAGGAAGCGGTGTGGGTTAGAGATTTTTCTGGTTTTGGGCGAGTTTACAGGAATGGGAAAAAGAGAATAGAGTGTATCAAAATAGAGAGAGAAGGAACGTGTATTGAGAAGTTTTAATGAAATACGGTAATTATGAGAGAGAAAAATTTGAAAAGGGAGAAAAAAAAAGATAAAATGTTTAGTGGCTTAAGTTAAAAAATAATCAAAATTAGAAATTTTGCTATAAACCATAAAAGGTATCTACAGAATATAATTTTTTTAAATGGTATTTATTAAAAATAAATAAGGTGTTAACCATTGCTATAGGAGGTAAAAATTCCATAATAGAATGATGAAGAATGGGCCAATTAGTTTTTGTTTTATCCGTTGGGCCAAAATCATGCCAAATCAATGGCCCAATCCGTTAGAACTAGCCCGGCCTAGGCTTTTCTGGAGGAGCCTTAAAACAACATAGATTCAAGTTGAAACTACGTTTTTTTGCTTGATGAATTGGAGATTCAATCTCATCCATCCATAGCCCTTTAATCCAACAGTCACCGGTTCATATCCATTTCAGGTATTTAAACCCTAGAGTGGCCGAAATTTGCCCTCATTTTTGCCTTATTTTCTTTCTTCTTCTCCTCTCTTCACTCTCTCTTGTCTCTTTGTCTCTCCGCCGTCCCCACGATGTCTCTGTCGACCGAAAATCACCACAACTGGCCGGCCATCGACTGATGAAGCATTCGAGCAAAGTACTAATAAGGTGATCGAGAATAAAATATTCAAGACTATGTGTGTGTGTATATATATATATATATAATATATGTGTGTGTGTGTGTCTCTGTGTGTGTTGTTATATATATGTAGATAATGTAAATAACAAATAATCTAACAATAATACTGACCGAAATCGGTTGGTAAATTGTAAAAATTATTTTTGTTATGGAAAAAATCAATTGACCTTGGGCGGAAAAAAATAAATTCAAATTTCCAATCCTTTTAGTGTATGGTTTAAGCATTCTTCACAAGTTATTAGCCAGCTATTAAGCTTGATCTTTAAGAGATCTGAAAGAAGAGAATTTTATGTGTTAGTATTACTTTCGTTTGGTTTATTAGATTAGCGTTGTTTAGTTTACTACAAAGCTTCAACATGATATTTTATTCTTCTTTCGTGCATGTTTAGATTCACATTTCTAGTTAAATATATTAGCCTAGAAGATGTATGCCAAAAAAGAGATACTGATGTAGTAGAAGGTGATTTAGCAATGAAAAGAGTTTGGTTACCTTAGGCCATGGGAATAATAACTAGCCTCTCGTGTTGGTTTAATTGTTCACTATGAAATTGAGCTTGAATATTTAGTGTTCCTTCTACAGTTTTATCCTAACAAGTTGTGTTAAATTTTGTGTGTTTAAATTAAGCAATTCTAGAAGACATATATCTGTTGCAAGGATCATTTTTGTCCAAATAATTGAAGAGATTTTTACTTAGCTATACTTTATTAGAAATTTAGTTACCTATGTTCTCTATGTTTTGAAATTTTTAATAAGTATCTAGGTTTTTCTTATTGTATATATTGCTTCTTAAAAGACTCCCACTCTATTGTTAGTACGTTCAATTAATGGATTCAATTATATCCTTTCCTTTTTTCCTCTCATATTCTCTCTCCTTTTTTTACATCAAAATCTCTTAATCTACGCTCAGAATCTCCATCTTTTCTCTTTCCACAGTTACCAACAACTTTATATTATTAATAAAATATTCTAAAAGTTTATGACAATTGTGTGATAATTGTATCATAGTGTATTTGAATTGTATCAGATACATCAATGCCTAAAACATAAATGTATCATAATTGTATCTCACTTGTATCTAATATATTAATATCCAAAATAATATCTGATACAATACTAATAAATTAATATACAATTATAATATTTGTGATACAAACTGTGAAATTCGTCACAAATGCACAACTGCTCGTAACAATATACAATGAATATACGATTATCATACATTTATAATACAATTCCTCCAACAATTATGATACATATACAATTATAATACAATCGCGATACATTTCTCAAAAGTTGTGACACAATTATGATCTGTATCTTCTTCAAGTTTCAATCACAGCTCTACATTAAAATTAATATAATCATATTATAATTGTATTAATAGTATATCGAGTATTATTTTAGATATTGATGTACCATATGCAAGTCACATACAATAAAGTATTTAGAAAGAAAGAAAACAAGATACAAAATTTACCCACAACTTGATTGTAGAGCAATATTTCGAATTTTATCATATTGTATCAATAAAAAATAGAGATTTTGGGTGATTAGTAAGAAAGAGAGAAATTGAATTTCAAAAGCTTTGGAAGAGGAAAAGAATCTGTAATTTTGGGTGGGGATAACTTTGGGTAAGCAACATTTTGATAAGTGAGATTTCTTACTATGGGTAAGAATAATTTTGGGTAATTGTTAAGAAAGAGAAAAAAATATTGTTGTAATCCTTTGGAAAAGGTAAGAATCTTAAATGTAGGAGGATTTTGGAAATGGGGGTTGAGCGTCATTTAACTGATAGGCTAGATTTAAGGGATCTTGAATTTCTTCTTTTTTTACGGCTTCGTGTATAACCAGTAAATACAGATATACAAAGTAATTAATAAGGAACTTACAGAAAGGTAGTAAATAGGTTTCTATTATAGTATATCTAGGTAAAAACCCCTTATAATAATTCCAGCATATCCATTTTCTTATGGTAAATTCCGGCAATCCAACAACTCTCAAATCCATAAGCTTGCCTATTTCTCCTTTAACAAGAAGTTGGTCCATTTTTTTAAAGAAATTTTTACCTCCTATAGCAAAGGTTAACACCTTATTCATTTTAAATAAATATCATTTAAAAAAATTATATTCTATAGATACCTTTTAAGGTTTATAGCAAAATATTTAATTTTGGTTATCTCCCAGCCCTATACCACTAAATACGCTAATCGGTTACACTATTTTCTTTCTCTCTCTACTTTGATACATCACATTCTCTTCCCCCATTCCATTAAAAATTCTCAATATATAAAATTCCATACTTTCTGTCTCACGCTTTGTTCCATAATTAACAGATCCCCCGCCACCATTAATACCTAAATTGACCCCCCTCCGCCATCTACCACCACGAATTCCCTCTTGGACCTACCACCTCTTCCCACTTCCACCACCAAGGTCCACCTTTTATGCAGTTACGGTGATTGCAAGTAAACATCCACATCAACTAGAAGATATTATTCACGATTCAATGTTCTGTTTTGCTAAAGAATGGGGAGGAAAGGGAGCAGGAGGGACAAGTCTAGGAAAATGCCTTTTTACCTGCTAACCTACACCTCAAATAAAATCAACCATAGTCGGTTCCAGACTTGTCTAGCCCAGGTATCTTTTTCTTCATAAAAATTAGCAATCAAAAGACAAGGCCTCAATCGAAGTGGAAGATGATATAGTAGACCGGATGCTAGTTGGATTATTTCGTTGCTCGACGACGGAAACGTCGGAAATTAGGGTTTGTTCTTGAACAAAGACGACGGAGTTTGGGACTGAGTAACTTGATTTTCTGTTAATATATTTCGATGTATCACGATGTATTTTCATGTATTTCATTGTATTCATTATCTTTTTTTTCATTGTAATTCAATATATCTCGTTGTATTCCATGTATTTAATTGTATTCACCATCTTTTTTTAATTGTATTTCAATGTATCCCGTTGTATTATATGTACTAGTTTTAGGGTACGCGCTTTGCGCGTGTACCTATATCAATAAATATATAAATTTTAAAAATTACTTAAAAATTATTAAATAATGTGTTTGAATTAAATATTACAAAATATAAGTTCCTAAAATTAAAAAAATAAAGAAATCCTACTCCACATAAGTGTTTATATATTTTACTATGATTTATGAGGAGTAAAATATTTTCTAAAAATTATTATAATCTTTATTACCAAATACTATAAACAAATAACACATAAAAAATATATAATTTTACTATAATTATTTAAAGATAATAACATAAATTAAAATTTTGAATCTTTTGATCTTTTAGAAATTTGTGAGCGATGAGGTGGAACTATAGCTCCTAGAAAAATATTGATAAATAACAATATAAAGTTTTAAATAACTAATATTGAATTTTAAAAAACAATGTAATACTATACTAAAAATTATAGAAAGGTATCATTTAAAGAAAAATAATAATGATAACTTCTTTTGAATACCTTTTGTGATGACCCGGCCAATCGTCTCATGAGTTAACGTTCCGTTTCCCCCATTTCTGCTTCTTTATGCTTCGTTATCCGTTTTTTATGTGATCAAGTTGATTAGTTTGCGTTCGGAGTGGTTTTGGTAAGAAATGAGACACTTAGTCTCTTTTAAGAATGTTTAAGTTGGAAAAGTCAACCGGATATTGACTTATGTATTAGAGGGCTTGGATGTGAGTTTCGATGGTTCGGTTAGCTTCGGAGTTGATTTGTCACTTAGGAGCGTGATCGAAATTGGTTTTGGAGGTCCGGAGTAGAATTAGGCTTGAATTGGCGAAGGTAGTATTTTGGCGATTTCCAATTGGAAAGTGAGATTTTGATCCGAGGGTCGGAATGGAATTCCGAGAGCTGTTGTAGCTTTGCTATGTCATTTGAGATGTGTGCGCAAAATTTAAGGTCTTTCGGACGCGGTTTGGTTGCGTTTTTTATCAAAAGCGTATTTCGGAAATTTTTAGAAAACTTAGGCTTGAATTCGATGTGAATTGGTGGATTTGGTATTGTTTGAGATGTTTTGATGATTGGAATAAGTTTGAATTAGGTTTTAGGATGTGTTGGTGCTTTTGGTTAAGGTCTCGGGGGGCCTCGGGTGAGTTTCGGGTGGTCAATCCGACCATTTTCTAAGTTTAAAAGTTGTAGATTTTCATTTCAGGTGTTGCCGAGATTTATCTCTTTGCATTCGCTAGAGGAGCCTTGCGTTCGCGTAGAAGGAATTTGGAAGTCCAGTATTTATACCTTCGCGTTCACGTTTGAGTACTCGCGTTCGCGGAAGGCTAAGAGGTTGAGTTTTGCGTTCGCATCAGCCTGATCGCGTTCGCGTATAAGGACTTGGGTCTAGTGGAAAATTGTTCTTCGTGTTCGCACCTGGGGGCTCGCGTTCGCGTAGGTCTGCGGATTGAAGCATCGCGTACGCGGGACCCTGTCGCGTTCGTCATAGGGTTATTTTTGAGAAATTAAAAAGTGTGCTTAGCATTTGCGAGGCTTAGGTCGCGAACATGATGAAAGAATACCAGAACTGGGCAGAAAGTTTATTTAACATTTCATCCGCGATTTTGAGTTGTTTTTCCTCTATAGCTGAGCATTTTGAGAGCTCTTTGAAGGTCATTAAAGAGGGATTCAAGGAGAATTGATTGGAGGTAAGATTTTTGAACCTAAAATGTGATTCTATTGTGAAATCTATCTAGAAATTCATGGAAACTTGAACAAAAATGGAAGAACTAGGTCTTGGAATTTTGGATTTTTAATTTGGGATTTGAGGGGTCATTTGGACTTCGATTTTGGTGTTCTTTATATGCATCGACTTGTAGAGTGATAAGATGACGTAAAAAATTTTTAAGTTTCGAGAAGTCGGCCTGGGGCTCTAGTTTTGATAATTTTGGGATTTGTGCCCGTTATTGATTGTTTTCGCTTGGTCTTTGTTCCCTTAGCATATTGTGATGTATTCATTCTGATTTTGGATAGATTCGACGCGTGTGGAGGCCGATTTGAGGGGCAAAGGCGTCGCGAGATAGAGATTTCGCTGGTTCAAGGTGAGTAATGATTGTAAATGATATTTCGAGGGTTTGAAACCCCGGATTGCACATCGCAGTGCTACATTAAGGTGACTTGCACGCCGGATAGAAAGCGCAAGGTAGAGCACCGCTGGGGATTGTAACTTGGCCCGTCCCAATTGATGAATTTACCACGTATTTAACTGAAACTTACTTGTTATCATCATGATTTGGGCTGATTGCCATATTTGGGCTTCGTACCAACTATTTGCACCCTTCGGGTATTTTTATCACTATTTCCTCACTGTATTGACTTATTACTTGAACTTAGTCATGTTGTTTTCCATTGTTTCACAACTCAGGCACTTTTACTCAGTTTTGAGACTTAAATGATATTTTTAAATAATGTTTTGGGCTGAGAACTACTGTTTTACTATTGCCTGAGGAGTTTGTGATGATTTTCTGACTGAGTGCGGCCGACAGCCAGATGTGAGGATTCACTGAGTGATATGAAGCCGAGGGCCTGAGATACATATATACGCCACAAGGTGGCTTGAATGATATTAGGCTGAGAGCCTAAATTTGATGCCACGAGATGACTTGATATTGCGCTTGGGCCGTAAAGATCCCCTCCCGGAGTCTGAACCCCCACAGTGAGCGCGAGTACCCATTGTTATCATAGAGTGAGCCCGAGGGGCTGAGAGTGTTTTGAGAGTGAGCCCGAGGGGCTGGTATTGTCTTATGTGTTTACTTTATTTCAATTGTCTGCAAGTAACCATTACTTGTTGATTATGTTACTTTATGTGTTATCTTTCTGAATGCCTGGCATTACCTCTTGGTTGAGTGTTGTGCTTGAGGGGCGGATTTCTGTGCTTATCTGCACTAATTAATTTGAATTCGTTTGCATAACTATTGAGAAGTCATTTTCAAAAGAGGTTTAAACTGAGCTAAGATGTTTTAAGAGATTTCACAGTTTATTATTTTTCTTAAATGGTTTCATACTGCTTCTATACAGCATGTTGATATGCTTTACGTGATTTCTTACTGCTCAGTTGTTATTTACCTTTATTACTCACTGAGTTGGAGTACTCACTTTACTCCCTTGTGACGACCCAAAGGGTCATCACCGGATTTCTCCTTTTTTCCGCACTTTTGAGGCCTTGAAAACCTCACTTTTATTTGCCTCGATTTGCGTGCGCAGTCCGGGCGTGTAGCTGAAAGGCTTAAATATGAATTCTGTGTGGAAAATGATAAATTTTGATATTAATATGGTTAAAGTTGACTTCGGTCAACATTTTTGGTAAACGAACTCGGACCCATGATTTGACGGTCCTGGAGGGTCCGTAGGACAATATAGGACTTGGGCGTATGTCCAGAATCGAATTCTGAGGTCCCAGGCCCGAGGAATGAATTTTACTGTGAAATTGTTTTTTTGAAATTATTAAGGAAAATTGAAATAAAAATTTGATTAAAAGTGATGGTATTGGGCTCGTATTTTGGTTCCGATGCCCGGTACAAGTCTTAAATATGTGTTAAGCGCTATCTGTAAAATTTGGTTGAAAACGGACGTCATATGACGTGTTTCAGACTATAAGTTCCAAATTTGAAAGTTTATGAAACTTAGAAGCAAATCATGTGTTTTGAGGCTTGATTCTATGTATATGATGTTATTTTGGCGATTTGATCGCGCGAGTAAGTCCGTACGATGTTTTCATAGTTATGTGCATAATTATTTTGGAGCCCCGAGGGCTCAGGAGAGTTTTGGATAGGTATCGGATTGCATTTCTCATTGTTGAAAAACCTGGTGTGCTTCAGTTCTGCAGGCTTCACAATTGCGAAGACAGCACTCGCAAATGCGAGCTCGCAATTGCGAGCTTTTTATCGCAAATGCAAAATATCCTCTGGGCAGCTTCCTTTGCAAATGCGAAGCGATCGATCGCAAATGCGATGCCCGCCCTTAGCCTCAGCCTTCGCAAATGCGAACATTTGTCCGCTATTGCGATATTGAACCTTCTCAAATGCGACCTTTTGGTTCGTAAATGCGAAAACCGAAAGCCTAGTAAGGGTTCGCAAATGCGAGCCCGGCTTCGCCTAGTTCGCAGTTGCGAACCCTAGTTCGCAATTGCGAACCCTAGTTCGCAATTGCGACATTAGAGACTCAGCAATTCCATACTTTGTCGAATTTTAAGTCATTTTTCACCATCCTTCCAAACATAAACCCCTTAGGCGATTTTTCAAGAGCGAGTTTCATTCCAAATCAGTTGTAAGTCGATTTTTACTTGTCTCTTTCAATCATTAACATCATTTAACATGTTTTCCACTTAAAATTAAGGTTTTTCATGGGTGAAAATGGGGATTAGAACCTACGTTTTATTAAAATTGGGGATTTGGACCTCAATTTGAGGTCCGATTTCAAAATAAATCATAGATATGAATTCGTGGGGGAATGGGTAACCGGGTTTTGGTTCAAACCTCGGGTTTCGACCACGTGGGCCCGGGGGCATTTTGGGAATTTTTGAGTAAAATTTTGGGAAATTCATTTTTATGCATTCAAGTTGATTCAATTAGCATTTGTTGATACATTCAAGCAATTTGTGACTAGATTCGAGCAGTTTTATGGTGAATTTGAGGAGTAAAGCTATACTAGGGTTTGAGTGGATTTTTGGGGCAAT